>NIVC01000658.1:267500-337500 GCA_002269645.1 Macrostomum lignano
GCACTCCCTGGATGTTTGAGCATCTGTGCCCCATACTGGCACCTCCCTGATGTTTGAGCATCTGTGCCCATACTGGCACCTCCCTGATTTTTGAGCATCTGTGCCCCATACTGGCACCTCCCTGGATGTTTGAGCATCTGTGCCCCATACTGGCACTCCCTGATGTTTGAGCATCTGTGCCCATACTGGCACTCCCTGATGTTTGAGCATCTGTGCCCCATACTGGGACCTCCCTGATGTTTGAGCATCTGTGCCCCATACTGGCACCTCCCTGATGTTTGAGCATCTGTGCCCCATACTGGCACCTCCCTGGATGTCTGAGCATCTGTGCCCCATACTGGCACCTCCCTGATGTTTGAGCATCTGTGCCCCATACTGGCACCTCCCTGGATGTTTGAGCATCTGTGCCCATACTGGCACCTCCCTGGATGTTTGAGCATCTGTGCCCATACTGGCACCTCCCTGGATGTTTGAGCATCTGTGCCCATACTGGCACCTCCCTGGATGTTTGAGCATCTGTGCCCATACTGGCACTCCCTGATGTTTGAGTATCTGTGCCCCATACTGGCACTCCCTGGATGTTTGAGCATCTGTGCCCATACTGGCACCTCCCTGGATGTTTGAGCATCTGTGCCCATACTGGCACCTCCCTGGATGTTTGAGCATCTGTGCCCATACTGGCACCTCCCTGGATGTTTGAGCATCTGTGCCCCATACTGGCACTCCCTGGATGTTTGAGCATCTGTGCCCCATACTGGCACTCCCTGGATGTTTGAGCATCTGTGCTCCATACTGGCACTCTATTAAATGATAAACTATTTAGCAATAAGACATTTTACTTGCATTCCCAGCAAGCAAGTCCTGTCACCTGTGTCAAACCATTAGTTGCACAACTTGTTTATAAGAGTGAAAAGCACTTGCTCTGTCAGTAGGTGACAAGCTTTCGACCCATGAGCGAGCCCACGAGTGCACCGGGTGATGCAAGACAGGGCCACACGTACAGTAGAGAGTGGAGGCAGTTCGGCAGAAGCAAGCACGAACGAACCCAGCACTGCTTTCTCTCCCTCTCTCCCCTAATTTCTGCAGAGTTGCTAGAAAAGTTCAAGCAAAGTTCACACGCAGGTCAAACAGGCCCCGCGCTTGCAAGCTAAATAATGACCTCTTTTTACCCCCCCCTCTGCACTGGGTCGCAGCGATGACTCATCAGAGGTGCAGGGCAGGTAGGCAAAATTCCATGGCACTCTCAGGCGCCCAAGTACGCACTGTAGGTGAATGCTTGAGTGTGCGCCGGCCCTCGCAATGCAACCGAGGCAAAATGCATGTATTGATACTAACCGTATAATTTATAAACCTGTTCGTTCATGATGTTATAATATAGAGCTGGGTAACTTAGTCCAACTATAACTGATAATCTGATTTTCGAAGCATTCTCTTCTTAGTCCTAACTATACATTCTTAATAGCGATCTTATCTTCACGGCCGTTTTCTAACTTAGAACTAGGCCGAATAATACCGTATCGTGTTCGGTGCATGCATGGTAGCTCTGGTTACCTTACGAGTATTACTTAATTCAAAGCTAGCCAAGGTGTGCAAGAATGGAGAGCATCTGGATACTGAATTAGTCTTTCTTCCCGAATCTTAATCCTGATTCAAGTCCCGATTTTTGAGTCCCGATTCTTGAGTCCCGATTCTTGAGTCCCGATTCTTGAGCTCCGATTCTTGAGTCCCGATTCTTGAGTCCCGATTCTTGAGAGTCCCGATTCTTGAGAGTCCCGATTCTTGAGCTCCGATTCTTGAGTCCCGATTCTTAGTCCCGATTCTTGAGAGTCCCGATTCTTGAGTCCCGATTGTTGGGCTCCGATTCTTGAGCTCCGATTCTTAGTCCCGATTCTTGAGAGTCCCGATTCTTGAGCTCCGATTCTTGAGTCCCGATTCTTGAGTCCCGATTCTTGAGAGTCCCGATTCTTGAGCTCCGATTCTTGAGTCCCGATTCTTAGTCCCGATTTTTGAGAGTCCCGATTCTTGAGTCCCGATTGTTGGGCTCCGATTCTTGAGCCCCGATTCTTGAGTCCCGATTCTTAGTCCCGATTCTTGAGCTCCGATTCTTGAGTCCCGATTCTTAGTCCCGATTCGTGAGAGTCCCGATTCTTGAGTCCCGATTGTTGGGCTCCGATTCTTGAGCTCCGATTCTTGAGTCCCGATTCTTAGTCCCGATTCTTGAGAGTCCCGATTCTTGAGTCCCGATTGTTGGGCTCCGATTCTTGAGCTCCGATTCTTGAGTCCCGATTCTTAGTCCCGATTCTTGAGAGTCCCGATTCTTGAGCTCCGATTCTTGAGTCCCGATTCTTAGTCCCGATTCTTGAGAGTCCCGATTCTTGAGTCCCGATTGTTGGGCTCCGATTCTTGAGCTCCGATTCTTGAGTCCCGATTCTTAGTCCCGATTCTTGAGAGTCCCGATTCTTGAGTCCCGATTGTTGGGCTCCGATTCTTGAGCTCCGATTCTTGAGTCCCGATTCTTAGTCCCGATTCTTGAGAGTCCCGATTCTTGAGCTCCGATTCTTGAGTCCCGATTCTTAGTCCCGATTCTTGAGAGTCCCGATTCTTGAGTCCCGATTGTTGGGCTCCGATTCTTGAGCTCCGATTCTTGAGTCCCGATTCTTAGTCCCGATTTTTGAGAGTCCCGATTCTTGAGTCCCGATTCTTGAGTCCCGATTCTTGGGCTCCGATTCTTGAGCTCCGATTCTTGAGTCCCGATTCTTAGTCCCGATTCTTGAGAGTCCCGATTCTTGAGTCCCGATTCTTGAGTCCCGATTCTTGGGCTCCGATTCTTGAGCCTCCGATTGTTGAGTCCCGATTCTTAATTTGAGTCCCGATTCTTGAGTCCCGATACTTTAATCCTGAACTCAATCCAAAGTTCCGATTCAATATTCCAAGATCTAAATTCCCTAACCAAACCTGAGAGTCTATCAAACCACTCTTCACTTATTGATTAGCCTTCGAAGCCCCTTGGGCTGAAATAATTTCGAGCTGTTGTGTATCAGTCAGGACTCAGATGAGTGCACGGTGCTAAAAATAGAAACTCGACAGAAAATAAAAAAACATATTGACGGCTATTTTTCATAATCTAATAATAAAAATAAAGTACATGAAAGATTCTTTGCTGCATTCTCGAAAACAGATATTACAAGTTGTTATGCTCAAAAACTACTTCGAGGTCGAGACAACAAAAGTCTCAACGCAACGACCCTCAGAATTAGTTGAAGCACTTGTTTAAGCAAAGCTGGTGCTGCAGTGGGACGGCGGCGCTACCCTTTTGCTATTGTTATTCTTTTCTGTACAATAAAAGTTTTGCTTACTTTCTTGTCAGGCTGCTTACAACTGGGCCAAACTGCATTTCTGATTCTAGTATTCGAGAGAGACTGGTTTTGGAAGTACGCTGGTAGAAGAAACAGACATGTTACTAGACTCTAGGGTAGACTCTAGGGTAGACATCTTTGGTAGACATCTTTGGTAGACATCTTTGGAAGACTCTAGGGTAGACATTTTTGAAAGACTCTAGGGTAGACATCTTGGGTAGACTCTAGGGTAGATATCTTTGGGCAGACTCTAGGGTAGACATCTTCGGGTAGACTCTAGGGTAGACATCTTTAGTAGACTCTAGGGTAGAAATCTTTAGTAGACTCTAGGGTAGACATCTTTGGTAGACTTTTAAAGTAGGCCCTGGGTCAGCCAGTTAAAAGTAAAAGAGCAGAGAACAGCTCCGGCACTCACGCATGAAGATGGCCGCCAGCCGCAGCAGGTTGTAGGTCACCGTGTCAAAGGGCAGATTAGAAGCCGCCGCGATCAGCCGCTGAAGATCGTCCGCAAAAGACTTCGTCGGCTGCCACTTGGCCGTGGTGGCCACCTCGCCGGACTCCTGGGACGCGGAGGTCGCGGCCGGCGACACGGCGAACTGGAAGTTGTGCTCCAGCATGTACAGCTGCAGGATCCGGGGCCAGGCCCGGCTGAGCAGATCCGCTCGTCCGGCTTTGTCCAGTGCGCCGAATAGGGCGCCGTTTGTGCGCACCAGCTCGGCGCCCTTCTTCAGCCAGTCGGCCACGTGCGACTGGGCAACCAGGATGGTCTTTTTGGCAAGGCGCACCGGCTGCTCCTGCTGCTCCGGCGGCAGAGGCTGCTGCGGCGACAGCTGCGGCATCTGGCTGTAGAGCAGCATGTTCCTCAGCAAGGGCTGTTGCTGCTGCTGCTGTTGCTGTTGCTGTTGGAGCTGGAGCTGCTGAAGACGCTGCAACTGCTGCAGCTGGTGCTGATGCTGACGCTGAAGCTCTAGCTCTTGCTGCTGCTTGAGCATCAGTTGCTGCTCGATAATCGACTCCGGGCGAAGATGCTGCTGTTGCTGCTGCTGCTGCTGCTGCTGCTGCTGCTGCTGGCCGCTGAGGTCGAGAGGCTCCTCGGCGCCAGTGAGCGCTGGCGCGGAGCCGCCGCCGAACGGGCCCCGAAGGCCGCGCGGAGCCGACAGCGGCCGGCAGGGTGCCGCCGTGCTGCTAGGCGGCTGGCAGCCCAGGGCGGTAGCGAACGGCTGCAGAGTGGCGGAGGGCAGCACGGCGCTGCCGCGTCTGGCCGGCGCGGAGACCGACTGGGAGCGGCGCGGGAACTGGTCCGCTGTGCCGCCGAGGAAGGCGCTGCACTGCTGCACGGCGGTGGCGTCCTGTGCTGTCAGCAGGCTGTACAGAAATCCGCTGTCGCCGCCACGGCCGACGTCGTTGCTGCCTTCGGAGTTCCCGCTGTCGGCGCCGGCGGCGCTGCACCCGACACCGCAGCAGCTGGTGTCGTCTGACGTCATTTCGCAGTCCTCGCCGCACTCGTTGCCATCGCAGCTGTTGCTGCAACTGGGATCATCGCAGACGCCTTGAAACTTCAGCAATGGCGGTGGAAGCAGCTGTTGCTGTTGCTGTTGCTGCTGCTGTTGTTGTTGTTGTTGCTGCTGCTGCTGCTGAAGCAGCTGCGGAGTTGGCATCAGCTGAGGCAGTTGCGGCTGCTGCTGCAACAGCGGCGGAGGCTGCGACATAGGCCCTTCATCTGGCAAGCGTCGAGCCGAGGCGAGGTAGCCGCGCGGATCGTGGACCAGCGGCCTGTTAAGGGGTGAGCGTGCACACGTTCATTTTTAAATTTCAGATCAATATTTGAGATCATATTTGAGATCAAGGTACAGTACAGAGACTACAGTGCAGAGTGCAGATTGTACGTCACTGTATTTATTGCATGGGTTTTCGCGGAGGAGCCTAGAGGCTAGGGTTTGCAATCCCGGGATCCTGGGATCGCGGGATTAGGGGCCAAATTCCGGGATTTGAATCCCTGGATTAAAATTTGTCGGGATTTACCGGGATTGATAATCCCGGGATTATCCATGGCCGAGATATCCCGATCCTGACAATCCCGGGATTGACAGAAGACCGGGATTTTGCAATCCCTACTAGAGGCCAATAAAAAGACATGATTTAACTTGAAAATAACCCCCGCCTGTAAAAGTGCAAGCATTTTAAAAGTACACTTGCTCCCTATTTTTCGGGGCTGTCTGGGGCTGTGTTTTAAGGAGGGGTGTAATATAATATAATTTATGTATGGGTAAGAAAAGCTGACCATTTGTCTAATGGCCCGCCGCCTCGACCCCCCAATAAAAACAAGCGTCTGACGCCCACTATAGTCTGGGCCGCTAAACCCCCGTGCATGTGGTGGCGTTTAAAAGCTGGTTGTAAATCTTATTTAGTCAGAGGAAATCATAAGTACATTTCTAATTTTTTGCGAAAACAATATATTTACACAGGCCGTACCTACTTTTTACAACGTTATTTTTTTGTTCTACTACAAGTAAAGTTTTCTAGGAATTTAGCGGGAATTTTTCTATTTTGTGTCGCTTCGCTATACGCCTTAACGGCTATACTATTTTCCGTTTCCAAAATGGCACGGAAGAAATTAAAAAATCGTCACCAGTGTCTACTTAGTTTGATTTGACTTATTACGTAATTGGGTGTTGACCCCCATGAGCCTTTAACAGAAACATTCTTCTGTGTTCGACTGCTAAGAGGGAATGCCATGCTAAAAGGCTAAAACAGATGCCAATTGCCAAAGATAGCTAAAATCGAACACTTGTACCTTCTAGGCTAGGTAGAACTAGAACCCCTTTCCCTGTGATAGAATTTTGAATTTCCAATGTCAGAACCCGAAATCAGAAATGTGCTTAATTAAAAAATGAAAGAAACTACTGCAATAATAAATAACACGATTTGAACTCACTTTTGACCAAAATAAGCTCCGTCAGTTGCACCAGACTGATGTCCGTAAACCATCATGTCGTTGGCTAGATGATTCTCAATCTCAAAGACAGCTATTAACAAAAGCAGTTAAGAAGCGACTGTTCAGTAGGGTTTTCTTAAAAAAAATGTTAGCCAAGGTCACAAACAGGAAACAGTCTATAGCTTGCTTAACCGTACCGAAGCAGCAAACCGAGGACAAAATAAGAATTGAGTGCAAAGCCGATGAGTAAGTAAACCGTGTGTTTTTGTATGGCGACCAAATGCTAAACGCGGCGGAGGGAGGGTTGGAGGTTGGGTTGAGTCGCGCTGGGGCTAAAAACAATTTTCCTCTGCTCCGGACTGTGGCAGGCAGGCTATTTTTGTGCCTTCTCGGGGGCAGGCAGCGAGAGAAATAAGGGCAGAGAACCGGAGTGGTACAGTGGCGGGCTGCGCCGGAGAAAAGGAAATTCGCTTTATAGTGGGGAGTGGGGTTGTCCGATGCACTGGAACTAACGAAGAGCCGGGCGGACTTTTAATAAAAGCTCTTGCCCTCTAGCATCGGAAACCCCCCACCCCAACCACCTCTCACCCAACCCGGGCCAGAACTGGATTGGCTGGGCCCGCTCTCATCCTATTGGACAAGTCTATGCTCTAAACACTGCTGCTGCGTGCGGGCCAACCTCTCTCACTATCAAATGCACCGCAGCAAGGAGAGGAAGAGAGGACATACTTAGTTAGCCCTCGTAATTATTATCAAACACGACTCACCTTGATCTGCTGCTGAACTGGCGGCAAGAGAAAGGCAAAGGAGGGCAGGCAATTAATTGCATTTTCAGCATCGAAAAAAGCAATTTAGCTTCGCATCCATCTAGCGCGCAACAGCAGGGCAGATTGGTTCCGCTGGCCGGGTGGGTAGGCAGGCAATGCACTATTGGTGCATTTTTACCACGCCCTTATTTACTGTTCAGTGTTAGTCATTTGTGCGAAGCCCATGCAGATGCAGTTGAACTAAATGAGCATAATTATGTGAAATTTAAATTTTTACGCTCGTAATTGACGCATAGAATAAACGGTGCAGATGAACTTATAGAGGTTATAGCTAACCGCTAAATCTTTCCTTATAAGGAAATTAACCTTCCCTTCGCAAGGCTCTCTGGTCTGTATGGTACAATGTACATGCACGCTTATCAATATCGAGGTTTCTCAAATCTCAAATCTCAGTAGGCAGTATAGCACTCTCGTAGGGTACAGTCTGCCCTGGCTCGTTCAAACATGTACATTCCCTGAAAAATGTAACTGTTTACCAGTCTGGAAAATCGAATATACTTGGCGGGCCAATTAGTGTGACATTAAATGTCCACACCGATAACCTTAACCGCGTCCTCCAGGATATGAGTCATTCTGGTTTTTCTCTTTTTCAAGATTACAATAAGTTTTATATATAACAGTTAATGTAATAAAATTAACTAACACGCCTCTATACATGAGGTCAAGTCTTAATGTAGCCAATAGCTATTCAAGGACAACTAAAGCAACGAATATACGGACGCGACACTCACGTTTCATGGAAAAGGTTTTGAAGGCCACTTTTCGCCGAAAAACACTACGGAGATGAGAAGTTTTCATTTTTTCAGCACAAAAATTGTTATTGCCTTCGACAGGAGGCAGACCAAATATCGTGAAATATGTTCACCTTTTGATATGTTGTGCCATTCTTATAGCTCTATTGATATTCATATTCATAAAGCTTTTCGTTCAGAAAATTAGGATTCTTAAGTTAATTTTTTATTCTACGTACATTTCCTGTACCTGACAATCATAAAAATGCATGACACAGCTCGACTCATTGGTTTGATGAATCTATTTTATCATATCTGTTACACATATTGTTACACAGTCAGCTAAGAATGACAAAATAGATTCATAAAACCAATGAGCCGAGCCGTGCCATGGTTTTTAGGTACAGGACATGTACAATTGTATGTAGAATAAAAAATTAACATAGAGTCCTAATTTTCTGAACGAAAAGCGTTATGAATATCAATAGAGCTATAATATATAAGACAGGTAGGCACAACATATCAAAATATGGACTTTTCCCTGACACATTTGCCTCCCTGACACTCACTCGCTGATTTGATGTTAGATGGAGTCTAAAAATAGTTTCTATGAGACAAGCATTCCATTGTATACGGTATATTCACTGTATTATCGTGTTGGGGAGGAATTCTATTTTAAAATTTATTAATTACTTCGGGTGTGTCATAAGTAATGTCACTGATGTGAAAACAGACGAACTTGCAATCGCAGATGAACAAAACTGTACCACTCAACAACATAGAGTCCCCCAATATCAATCACCCTCTGGCAGTGCTCATACAGCTTGTCCACCTCAGCCTACAGGTGTTTTTCCTCCAACTGCCATAACCAGTGCAACGCGACCTGTTTTACCTCTTCATGGTTTGCGAAACTCTTCTTGGAAAAGTCAGCCTTCAGCCATTTGAACAGGAATCTCTTGCAAAAGTTGAAGTCCGGGCTGTAGGGACTCTGTCAGAGCAGATTCACTCGCCGTGCAGGCAGAAAATTCGAAAAAGCCTTACAGGTGTGCGGCCGTGCGGTGTCCATCTGCCACAGAACTTCGTCCAGGCGACATGGATTTGACCGGAGAGGGCGCCAGAGGTCCCCAGTGTGCCGGACAAAGTCGATAAAATACTGGCCATTGACCTTGGTGTTCGGTGGAGTTGTGCAGATGGAGACTCGTTCGTTTGGCGTGAAGGCTACCAGCAGCATGGTCTTCTTGTCCAAGATGGACTTCCTGGTCACAGTCGCCCTGGAGTCCCCAGCTCCCAGCCAGCAGCGATTGTTTGCCTCGCTTCCCTTGCCATCCAGGTGGAGCCAGCTTTCATCCTCAACAATCCAGGCAGTTTAGGGTGTCATTCAAGCCCCGCCTGCTGAACACCTTGCAGATCTGTTTGGTCCAGGCGTCTTGTCGAGATTCATGGCGATTTTTGTTCGCTGCATAGACGATTTTTCATCGCGTTGCACTTGCTAAATCTGCTTGGCGTATTCTTGCGATAGCTTGGGCCATAAACAACCTATGCACGTCTCAAATGCACTGCTATTGCTTCACTAAGTATACTTTGCAGCTACACTACCCACAAGTCCATGTGACTACATATTTTAGACAGAAGCCTGCAGTGACATTACTTATGACACACCCGAAGTAACTGACAAATTGACAATCAACAAAAAGCATAGCAAAATCTGTCCAGCCTATGAAAATCACGATGAAATAAATTCAGGATCTTTGGTTATTCATTCTCATATGCGTATGCATAGCCATGTGTTATACTCTGTATTGTACACTGTGCAGTACTTGGTACTACTAAACTTAATCCCTGCTCTAAAGTGTTCTCAGGTGCCGGCTAGGAAAGGGTTTTTGGCTCTATCTATCCTCCTGAGCACAACAGCGCACAGAAAGTCTAACACCCCCGCTCCCCCCCTCAAACCCCTCCTGTTTACGGCGGGAGGCCGACATGGTTGACCCGCCTTGCCTGAGGTCAGAAACCGACTGAGCGGATTCCTTTTTTTGCTTATAACTGCGTTGGTGCGCTCTCCGATGTGGGGGGGGGGGGCAGAGGGCCCTACGTCCACCAAATAGTAAACACTGCCGCCACTCTCTCTCTGACAGCCCCCATTTTTAGTCTAAAAATTGCGGTTGTTTTCGCAATTCGCACCAATGTACTTTTTGAACCAGTGTACGAACTTCTTTACTAGAATATATACATATGTAGGCTTCTCGTTGTTTACGCTGTTGTTGATGTCGATTAATTTTAAAGAAAAAAATATTATTTGTTAATTTCTAATTCCGCGTTAACACATTACTTGCTCAGCTGTCTGTCTGCCAAATCTTAGTAAGGGAAAAAAGTGCGTGATAAAAATTATAATACAAGTACATGCTTATCGGCGAGTAAAGTGCACGAAAATATTTGTAGGGAAAAGTACACGATTTTCGGAGAGAAAGTCGGTGCTTCTCTCTTGCCGAGGCCCCAAAATGCCAGCGAGCTTTGCTTCTTGGCGCCCGAAACAACCTTACTTTTGGCGCCCGAAACAACCTTGCTTTTGGCGCCCGGAACAACCTTACTTTTGGCGCCCGGAACAACCTTGCTTTTGGCGCCCGGAACAACCTTACTTTTGGCGCCCGGAACAACCTTGCTTTTGGCGCCCGGAACAACCTTACTTTTGGCGCCCGGAACAACCTTGCTTTTGGCGCCCGGAACAACCTTGCTTTTGGCGCCCGGAAGAACCTTGCTTTTGGCGCCCGGAACAACCTTACTTTTGGCGCCCGGAACAACCGTACTTTTGCGCCCGTAACAACCGTACTTTTGCGCCCAGAACAACCGTACTTTTGGCGCCCGGAACAACCTTGCTTTTGGCGCCCGGAACAACCTTACTTTTGGCGCCCGGAACAACCTTGCTTTTGGCGCCCGGAACAACCTTACTTTTGGCGCCCGGAAGAACCTTGCTTTTGGCGCCCGGAACAAGCCCCAGGCCAAAGTCCGTGCACAATAGTCCCAACTACCACATGACATGATGTAAAGTTGTAACTTGTAATACAGTTAATATTCCTAATAGGATCAAGAAAATCATTTGCGAATTTGATACTAATTTTGAAAACCTTTTGCCCTTTTTGGCCTTTTGTCATTCATCGAGATAGATAGAAGTGACACCACAGCAGACTTAACTGGTACATTTTTTCTGAGTTCACTCACAAATTTTGCATTTCGCTGATACTCACTCACTGAGTAGTTGGATTGAGTCTAAAAATAGTTTCAGTGTCAGAAATACTGTTTTCTTTGGAAATTAATTAAAGTACAAAAACCTATGCTTTATATATGTCCGCTTGTGTCTAACAGGCACTATTCGAGTAATTTTTCCCAGAAACAGAAAGCTTGTTTCCCATGCAAATATTCTAATATTAGAGAGAGGCCTTGTGTAAATAAGCGCATGTGATGCGTGCTCGGAGCCAGCACTCAGCGCAGGAGTCCGGTGCTTCTCTTGCCTCTGCTTTCATTCAATTCTCCTGTGGGATCGCGTTTTGCGTGCAGACAGTGCTTAATTTGTATCGGGAAAAACATGTTTATCGCAATGATTACAATGATATGCTCCTATGCTGGGAGAACAGGGACTAGCTCGTAGAAACAGGACACGTGATTTAGCAACTTGTTTTTGAACAGGGGTTTCTAGAACTATCTATCTGCTTTTTTGACGTTGAAAAAATCGAACTGACTAAACTGAGAACCATGAAGCCTGATCCATCGTGTACTTTTACGTAAATTACCGCTTCTTAATTGTGTACTTTTAACAGAAAATAGTTTTGGGTAATTTTCTCGACGAAATTTGTGTACTTTTACCGTGTCTTTATCTTGTACTTTTACCCTGTCTTTATCTTGTACTTTTACCCTGTCTTTATATTGTACTTTTACCCTGTCTTTATCTTGTACTTTTACCGTGTCTTTATCTTGTACTTTTACTGTGTCTTTATTGTGTACTTTTCTCTAAAATATAAGCATGTACTCTTCTTCCTCTACGTGTACTTTTTTCTCATTCTCGTTCTCTTCAACCGTTGCACTTTTGCTTTATTGTGCATGTACTGTTTTTCTGCTATTTTATTTGTTAATCGTGTACTTTTACACGAGCTTACTTTCATCAACTCTTCGTGTTTCATTGTCTTTGCAATACTGCTGTACTAGAAAATTAATTAGTTTTGCTTTATCTCGAGTTATTAAGCCTTTTTTACCATGTTCTCACGATAAAGTTTTCAAAATTAATTGTACATTCATGCGCAATCAAAATGTACAACACGCAGCTCCATGAATAAATCTGTGTACGCCAGGTTAAACGCTTTCTTATCATTGATATATCAAATTTTCTACTGTTTTCAATTCGTGTTTAAATTTTCACAGATATTGAAAGCCACGCGCAGTTACCTACGTATGTCATGGAACACACAGCATGCAGTTTGAAAGATTTTAATCTATAAAATATACAAAAACTGCCTGGCTTGGAATGTGAGACTTGTTTACGAACTTCTGTTCAGCAGCATGGCCAAGAACAACCCCGTGAAAAACAGATTTTTTGCATCCATGTACACTGCTTCTGCGGCGCTGGTGTACACTCTTGTGTTTTTATGGACCTACTCAGCCCCAGCCGATGGTGCACCAAATGGCAAGTACATATCATTGCGATGCATTTAGCCAGACATACCCGACACTGCTTACAGCGTTACCTCTGACAGTTTGAGTGAGAACTGCTGCCTGACAATTAAATAATTTTTTTTCATTGTTGCTAGAAAAATATTTTTGTGATAATATAAACCCAGTGAGGCTTGGAAGCGACACTGTTCAGCACCTGGGGTTTGGGGGAAGCGACACTGTTCAAGCACCTGGGGTTTGGGGGAAGCGACACTGTTCAAGCACCTGGGGTTTGGGGGAAGCGACACTGTTCAAGCACCTGGGGTTTGGGGGAAGCGACACTGTTTAAGCACCTGGGGTTTGGGGTAAGCGACACTGTTCAAGCACCTGGGGTTTGGGGGAAGCGACACTGTTCAAGCACCTGGGGTTTGGGGGAAGCGACACTGTTCAAGCACCTGGGGTTTGGGGAAGCGACACTGTTCAAGCACCTGGGGTTTGGGGGAAGCGACACTGTTCAAGCACCTGGGGTTTGGGGAAGCGACACTGTTCAAGCACCTGGGGTTTGGGGGAAGCGACACTGTTCAAGCACCTGGGGTTTGGGGGAAGCGACACTGTTCAAGCACCTGGGGTTTGGGGGAAGCGACACTGTTTAAGCACCTGGGGTTTGGGGTAAGCGACACTGTTCAAGCACCTGGGGTTTGGGGGAAGCGACACTGTTCAAGCACCTGGGGTTTGGGGGAAGCGACACTGTTCAAGCACCTGGGGTTTGGGGGAAGCGACACTGTTCAAGCACCTGGGGTTTGGGGGAAGCGACACTGTTCAAGCACCTGGGGTTTGGGGGAAGCGACACTGTTTAAGCACCTGGGGTTTGGGGTAAGCGACACTGTTCAAGCACCTGGGATCCGGGGGGAAGTGACACTGTTCAAGCACCTGGGATCCAGGAGGAAGTGACACCGTTCAAGCACCTGGGATCCAGGTGGAAGTGACACTGTTCAAGCACCTGGGATCCAGGAGGAAGTGACACTGTTCAAGCACCTGGGATCCAGGGGGAAGTGACACTGTTCAAGCACCTGGGATCCAGGAGGAAGTGACACTGTTCAAGCACCTGGGATCCAGGAGGAAGTGACACTGTTCAAGCACCTGGGATCCAGGAGGAAGTGACACTGTTCAAGCACCTGGGATCCAGGAGGAAGTGACACTGTTCAAGCACCTGGGATCCAGGAGGAAGTGACACTGTTCAAGCACCTGGGATCCAGGTGGAAGTGACACTGTTCAAGCACCTGGGATCCAGGTGGAAGTGACACTGCTCAAGCACCTGGGATCCAGGTGGAAGTGACACTGCTCAAGCACCTGGGATCCAGGAGGAAGTGACACTGTTCAAGCACCTGGGATCCAGGTGGAAGTGACACTGTTCAAGCACCTGAGATCCAGGTGGAAGCGACACTTTTCAAGCACCTGGGATCCAGGTGGAAGCGACACTGTTCAAGCACCTGGGATCCAGGTGGAAGTGACACTGTTCAAGCACCTGGGATCCAGGGGGAAGCGACACTGTTCAAGCACCTGGGATCCAGGAGGAAGTGACACTGTTCAAGCACCTGGGATCCAGGTGGAAGTGACACTGTTCAAGCACCTGGGATCCAGGTGGAAGTGACACTGCTCAAGCACCTGGGATTCGAAAAAGAATCTGTTGTGCTCAAATAAACCAGTAGGATAAAAGTATTTAGCTCGAAGCCTATTAAACCATTGATTTTGCACTGCTTTAGGTACACTGTAGTTAGTAGGCGAGCTTAAATGGCTAGCGTTTTTTGGTAGGCCTTTAAAAGTGCATCTAGGATCAGAGATGTTCGGTAATTTCCTAAAATTTCAACTCCGCTGCACTTTACAGCAATCCAAAGGCTTTCTCGTTGAATTTTTCTTTGACTAGCCTGTAGGTCCCACCGGACTCTGTAGTCCAATTGGCTCTGGAAAAGTACATTATTTACCTGGGCCGACATTTTCACTGAAACAGACTAATCTGCAAATCAGAAATTTGCATGTTTGCAAGGAAAGATTGGCGTCGCATTGCTACCCTGGATATTTTCAGTCCAGCTTTCAAAAATAACTGATTCGATTTGTGCACCTGTTTTATAATTGAAAAAACAAGCTTTAATCCAGCTGACATACAGGCAGTATGCTCCTGGGAACTGTATTCAACAGTATGCGAATTACTGGCTGAAGACTCGGTGGTTAATAAGGACTTGGCTGTGCTTCCAGTTTGATGACCAGGTAAAGAATGCACAGGACCTGTCTGTAGTGTGATGACCAGGTAAAGAATGCACAGGACCTGTCTGTAGTGTGATGACCAGGTAAAGAATGCACAGGACCTGTCTGTAGTGTGATGACCAGGTAAAGAATGCACAGGACCTGTCCGTAGTGTGATGACCAGGTAAAGAATGCACAGGACCTGTCTGTAGTGTGATGACCAGGTAAAGAATGCACAGGACCTGTCTGTAGTGTGATGACCAGGTAAAGAATGCACAAGACCTGTCTGTAGTGTGATGACCAGGTAAAGAATGAACAGGACCTGTCTGTAGTGTGATGACCAGGTAAAGAATGCAGGACCTGTCTGTAGTGTGATGACCAGGTAAAGAATGCACAGGACCTGTCTGTAGTGTGATGACCAGGTAAAGAATGCACAGGACCTGTCCGTAGTGTGATGACCAGGTAAAGAATGCACAGGACCTGTCCGTAGTGTGATGACCAGGTAAAGAATGAACAGGACCTGTCTGTAGTGTGATGACCAGGTAAAGAATGCACAGGACCTGTCTGTAGTGTGATGACCAGGTAAAGAATGCACAGGACCTGTCTGTAGTGTGATGACCAGGTAAAGAATGCACAGGACCTGTCCGTAGTGTGATGACCAGGTAAAGAATGCACAGGACCTGTCCGTAGTGTGATGACCAGGTAAAGAATGAACAGGACCTGTCTGTAGTGTGATGACCAGGTAAAGAATGCACAGGACCTGTCTGTAGTGTGATGACCAGGTAAAGAATGCACAGGACCTGTCTGTAGTGTGATGACCAGGTAAAGAATGAACAGGACCTGTCTGTAGTGTGATGACCAGGTAAAGAATGTAGGACCTGTCTGTAGTGTGATGACCAGGTAAAGAATGCAGGACCTGTCTGTAGTGTGATGACCAGGTAAAGAATGCACAGGACCTGTCTGTAGTGTGATGACCAGGTAAAGAATGCACAGGACCTGTCCGTAGTGTGATGACCAGGTAAAGAATGAACAGGACCTGTCTGTAGTGTGATGACCAGGTAAAGAATGCACAGGACCTGTCTGTAGTGTGATGACCAGGTAAAGAATGCACAGGACCTGTCTGTAGTGTGATGACCAGGTAAAGAATGAACAGGACCTGTCTGTAGTGTGATGACCAGGTAAAGAATGTAGGACCTGTCTGTAGTGTGATGACCAGGTAAAGAATGCACAGGACCTGTCTGTAGTGTGATGACCAGGTAAAGAATGCACAGGACCTGTCTGTAGTGTGATGACCAGGTAAAGAATGAACAGGACCTGTCTGTAGTGTGATGACCAGGTAAAGAATGTAGGACCTGTCTGTAGTGTGATGACCAGGTAAAGAATGCAGGACCTGTCTGTAGTGTGATGACCAGGTAAAGAATGCACAGGACCTGTCTGTAGTGTGATGACCAGGTAAAGAATGAACAGGACCTGTCTGTAGTGTGATGACCAGGTAAAGAATGTAGGACCTGTCTGTAGTGTGATGACCAGGTAAAGAATGCAGGACCTGTCTGTAGTGTGATGACCAGGTAAAGAATCGGGGGCTTGGTTGTTCTGATGTGCCAGGTAACGAACGTTTTTTTGGCAAAGGCCCGGTAAAGAAACGGGGCCTGAAGTCGAGACGATCAGGTAAAAGACAAGCAAGAACAATGGCCTGTATCGGTCACTAAAACACGATACAATTTTCAATTCCCACAGGAACGTCCAACTCGACATGCTGGAAGGTGTTTGCCGGAGTGTGCGTAAAAACAGGCAGCGACGGTTGTCCATTCGAGAACGCCTGGTTTTCGTGGCTGCACTGCCCGGCTGGCTATCACTGCTGCGTGCCTCCGAAGCGACCGGAGCAGCACATCGAGCGTCACCCTATCGTGCCCTGCGGAAACAGGAGCAGCACCGGTGCCGCCGACGTCAGTCTGGTGATCGGTGGCCACCTCGCCGTTGCCGGGGATTGGCCCTGGTTGGCACAAATTCTCGTGAGCCGCGATCTGTCCGCGAAGACTGCGAAGGATGCGACGCCGCGTCAGCACTGCGGCGGTGTGCTGGTGCATCCTCAATGGGTTCTGTCCGCTGGGCACTGCTTCGCTTGGGCCGAGTGAGTCTAGATTGTCTCTTGCGTGTCTATCTAGCTACCACCTACCTCCCCAATAAACCTACAGTTTACTGTTTAGCAAACAAACAATCAACCGATGCTAATCACCACGAACCAATCAACACAAACAATCAACACGAACAATCAACACAACCACGAACCAATCAACACAAACAATCAACACGAACAATCAACACAAACCGCGAACCAATCAACACAAACAATCAACACGAAAAATCAACACAAACCACGAACCAATCAACACGAACAATCAACACAACCATGAACAATCAACACGAAAAATCAACACAAACAATCAACATGAACAATCAACACAACCACGAACCAATCAACACAACCACGAACCAATCAACACAACCACGAACCAATCAACACAACCACGAACCAATCAACACAAAAAATCAACACAAAAAATCAACACAAAAAATCAACACGAACAATCAACACAAACCACGAACAATCAACACAAACAATCAACACGTACCTACATGGACTTCCTCCATTAATCTACAAAACAGCCAACCTTCCGATGCATGACGGAGTGCTTCGGACAGACAGCATGCAGTCCTGACCTTCTCACCGTCAGGCAGTGCATACTGTGCATTGAGTATTGGCCCATCATGAGAATTTGAACTACGCAGCAAGTCCTAAATTGAAGTGACCGCGCAGGAGTCGCACTCAGATACTTAATTTGATGCGAGAGACAAAAACCTACCTTAGCTACCTGCCATTCACACAACTTCACAGCGCCAGCGAGACATTCTCAGTTCGCCTGGGCCACACAGCCGCAGGCGACATCAGTGTGCAGGAGTTCAACGTCAGTCGGGTGGTTGTGCACGAGAGATTCTTCCAGCCCATCTACAGCAACGATGTCGCATTGTTAAAGCTGGACAAGCCGGCCCAGTTACTAAATTCCGTTGAGCCCATCTGCCTGCCAGAGCCCGGAGAAGCATTCGACAACTCAATTGGCAGCGTAGCCGGCTGGGGAGCCACAGAGGGTGAGTCTGAGCTGACCATTGCGTGCCATCGAATCGGTCAGATTTCTTTAGCGCTGCCTGAACCAATTTTAGATAGCGACGTGGCCGACCGTCTCATGGAGACCCAACTGCCAGTGCTGAGCAACACCAGGTGCAAAGAACTCTATGCTGGCACCAGCAGACCAGTTTATGCCGAGAATATCTGCGCTGGGTTTTTGGTATTCGTGCTATTTTTATAACTAGATAAACAACATTCAGAAATCTGAGCACAACTCTTCCACTCTAACTCAAACAGCACTATTAACCCGATTCACCAACAGCACTATAACCCGATTCACCAACAGCACTATAACCCGATTCACCAACAGCACTATTAACCCGATTCACCAACAGCACTATAACCCGATTCACCAACAACACTATAACCCGATTCACCAACAGCACTATAACCCGATTCACCAACAGCACTATAACCCGATTCACCAACAGCACTATAACCCGATTCACCAACAGCACTATAACCCGATTCACCAACAGCACTATAACCCGATTCACCAACAGCACTATAACCCGATTCACCAACAGCACTATAACCCGATTCACCAACAGCACTATAACCCGATTCACCAACAGCACTATAACCCGATTGACCAACAACACTATAACCCGATTCACCAACAGCACTATAACCCGATTCACCAACAGCACTATTAACCCGATTCACCAACAGCACTATAACCCGATTCACCAACAGCACTATAACCCGATTCACCAACAGCACTATAACCCGATTCACCAACAGCACTATAACCCGATTCACCAACAGCACTATAACCCGATTCACCAACAGCACTATAACCCGATTCACCAACAGCACTATAACCCGATTCACCAACAGCACTATAACCCGATTCACCAACAGCACTATAACCCGATTCACCAACAGCACTATAACCCGATTCACCAACAGCACTATAACCCGATTCACCAACAGCACTATAACCCGATTCACCAACAGCACTATAACCCGATTCACCAACATTTATCAACTGATTAACCAGATCCGACCCAATGCACAAACGTTCTGCAGGCAGGAGAACGCGACGCTTGCACAGGTGATTCAGGCGGACCGTTGATGATCAACCGGCAGGACCTGTGGCTGGTGGCCGGCCTGGTGTCTCACGGCGATGGCTGCGGCCAGGCCAAAAGGCCGGGCGTCTACGCTCGGATGTCCGCCTATGCCGAATGGGTGCGGCGGAATGTGAACTCTTGACCATTAACTAAGCAACCCTAACCCTAACCCTAACCCTAATTAACGTTAATTGCTTGCTCCCAGGCTCAACTGGCTTGGAATATGGCCAGGGATTTTCGGCCAGGGATTATTGGCCAGGGATTATTGGCCAGGGATTATTGGCCAGGGATTATTGGCCAGGGATTATTGGCCAGGGATTATTGGCCAGGGATTATTGGCCAGGGATTATTGGCCAGGGATTATTGGCCAGGGATTATTGGCATGGATTATTGGCCAGGGATTATTGGCCAGAGATTATTGGCCAGGGATTGTTGGCCAGGAATTATTGGCATGAATTATTGGCATGGATTATTGGCCAGGGATTATTGGCCAGGGATTATTGGCATGAATTATTGGTATGGATTATTGGCCAGGGATTATTGGCCAGAGATTATTGGCCAGGGATTGTTGGCCAGGAATTATTGGCATGAATTATTGGCATGGATTATTGGCCAGGAATTATTGGCCAGGGATTATTGGCATGAATTATTGGTATGGATTATTGGCCAGGGATTATTGGCCAGAGATTATTGGCCAGGGATTGTTGGCCAGGAATTATTGGCATGAATTATTGGCATGGATTATTGGCCAGGAATTATTGGCCAGGGATTATTGGCATGAATTATTGGTATGGATTATTGGCCAGGAATTATTGGCCAGGGATTATTGGCATGAATTATTGGCATGGATTATTGGCCAGGAATTATTGGCCAGGATTACTGGCATGGATTATTAATTACTGAGCAGATAATTAATCTTTACTTTCCTATCCCTTATATCGTCATACATCCAAGCCCAAAAAATCCAAATATATCTTTGGAAAATCGTTCTACTTGTTTATCATAAATGAATGATCAATTATTCTCGAATTTATTTTCGCAAAGATTTAAATGCAAATTCTTAATGCATAGATTTCCCAATGGTCTCATAGATTTCCTAATGATCTCACAGATTTCCCAATGATCTCATAGATTTCCCAATGATCTCATAGATTTCCCAATGATCTCATAGATTTCCCAATGATCTCATAGATTTCCTAATGATCTCATAGATTTCCCAATGGTCTCATAGATTTCCCAATGATCTCATAGATTTCCCAATGATCTCATAGATTTCCTAATGATCTCATAGATTTCCTAATGATCGCATAGATTTCCCAATGATCTCATAGATTTCCCAATGATCTCATAGATTTTCCAATGATCTCATAGATTTCCCAATGATCTCATAGATTTTCCAATGATCTCATAGATTTCCCAATGATCTCATAGATTTCCCAATGATCTCATAGATTTCCCAATGATCTCATAGATTTCCTAATGATCTCATAGATTTCCCAATGATCTCATAGATTTCCCAATGATCTCACAGATTTCCCAATGATCTCACAGATTTCCTAATGATCTCACAGATTTCCCAATGATCTCATAGATTTCCCAATAATCTCATAGATTTCCCAATGATCTCACAGATTTCCCAATGATCTCATAGATTTCCCAATGATCTCACAGATTTCCCAATGATCTCATAGATTTCCCAATGATCTCATAGATTTCCCAATGATCTCATAGATTTCCCAATGATCTCATAGATTTCCCAATGATCTCATAGATTTCCCAATGATCTCATAGATTTCCCAATGATCTCATAGATTTCCTAATGATCTCATAGATTTCCCAATGATCGCATAGATTTCCCAATGATCTCATAGATTTCCCAATGATCTCATAGATTTCCCAATGATCTCATAGATTTCCCAATGATCTCACAGATTTCCCAATGATCTCATAGATTTCCCAATGATCTCACAGATTTCCCAATGATCTCATAGATTTCCCAATGATCTCACAGATTTCCCAATGATCTCATAGATTTCCCAATGATCTCATAGATTTCCTAATGATCTCATAGATTTCCCAATGATCTCATAGATTTCCTAATGATCTCATAGATTTCCCAATGATCTCATAGATTTCCTAATGATCTCATAGATTTCCCAATGATCTCCTTCTTGTTTAAAATGATAATACTAGATGCATACGCTCGTAGAGTGAAACGCTGTCAAAAGTTTCGTTTCAGTTTCTGGTTACATTCAAGTGCAAAGTCCTACTAGAAGAAATGTGAAGAAAAAAGTGGAATTTAGTTTTGGGGCCTCTTATCTTGCTGTCTATAGCTCCATCGTATCTTGCACACATTTCAAGTGCAATCTATTGATCTACACGTAAACAGAAAGGTGGCTTAAAAGATCAGCTTAGCGCTGAAAACACAAACATTTCCGTTTTCTTCGCTGCTACGAGTACGAACGTAAATTTAACGTCGAAAACGAAAATCAGATTTTTGCGTAACTACTACTCAGATAAGCTTTTCAAGTAGTATAATAGAATATCAATAAATTTTTTTCAAAAGGAGCATTTTAACTACAAAAAGACTTAAGAAGACATTTTCGTTGATATTTTTATGAAATTCGATAAAAAGTGTTTTGTTTGCTATTCGTAGATGTGATTTTTGACTATAAAATGCCACTTGACAACCGCCAATGCTTTGTTTCGTCTAATTTAAAAATTGAGTTGGCGAAGATAATTGTATATTGTTCATCCGGTTGAAAACATCCTTGACCTTTCGAGTTCAACCTGCCTGTATTTTTCAGGTCAATTTTTTAATGTCGGACTGTACTGCCATATTTTGATATATTGCAATAAAAACAGGATATTTTCGACGCAAGGAAGTGTTAAACCTAAATTTAGCATTTTTCGGATCAATTAATTCTATCAAGGGCGTAAAAATGACACAAATCGCAGAGACAAACTTCCATTTTATTAGTAAGTATTTTGAAAAAAGCACTGGGCGAGAAATGATGAAATAATTATAGGAGTGGAGGATACGGAAGGGCAAGGGAGAGACGATTTGGGGCAGTAGTATGCGAGGTAGAGTGAGTGGAAGGTTAAGAGTGAGTGAGAGAGAAGAGTGAAAGGTGGTTGAGAAAGAAGGATGAGAACGAGGGGAAGAGGGGGGGCGAGAGCAATGATGAGATGGAGAGTGGGAACGAGGGCGAGAACGAGGGCGAGGGGGAGGGTGAGAGGGAGGGCGAGAACGAGGGGAGAGAGAAGGTGAGAGAGAAGGTGAGAAAGAAGGGGAGAGAGAAGGGGAGAGAGAAGGGGAGAGAGAAGGGGAGAGAGAAGGGGAGAGAGAAGGGGAGAGAGAAGGGGAGAGAGAAGGGGAGAGAGAAGGGGAGAGAGGTGAGAGAGAAGGGGAGAGAGAAGGGGAGAGAGAAGGGGAGAGAGGTGAGAGAGAAGGGGAGAGAGAAGGGGAGAGAGAAGGGGAGAGAGAAGGGGAGAGAGAAGGGGAGAGAGAAGGGGAGAGAGGTGAGAGAGAAGGGGAGAGAGAAGGGGAGAGAGAAGGGGAGAGAGGAAGTGAGAGAGAGAGGGTGAGCGCTATGGTGGGAGGGATGGTGAGAGGAAAGGCGAGGAGGGGGGTGAGAAGGGGTCGAGAGGAAGGGTGTGAGGGGGTGGGATGGAGGGGGAGAGGAAGGGTGTGAGGGGGTGGGATGGAGGGGGAGAGGAAGGGTGAGAATGTGGGTTAGAGAGTGTTTTATGCCTCAGTAGTTCACACAGAAAATTCTACCAGAAAGGATCAGATTGAGTTGTAAAAAGTCCGCACCTACGAGCCAAACCTTGAGCAAACACAGCATCATTATGGCTCGTTCAAAAGCCCTCCATACTGCCGTATCTTTCCACTGAAACTGCGTGTCTGCATGTTCTGAGTTCATGCGACATTGTGATAGAAAGTTTTTACATTCGGCTAGCAAACACCAAATAGACTGGCTGGGCAATGTCAACTGAGTCGCCTGTCCAGATTCCAGAAATCGCAAGTATTAAAGCGAGTATTAAAAGCAGAGTCAAACAGAGTGTCGGAGACTCTCAGACTGAATTGAAGTATTGCCATATCTATCAAGAGTTCAGTTGAAGTTGAACAATTCATCGCAATTCTGGTAAGAATTTATTTATCAAAACCCTGTGTTGTTGAGCGCCAAGATAAACACAATAAACACAAGATAAGCAAATTGTGATAAACTCAAGTAATGAACTGGGTTATAAACACAAGCTATACACCGATTGATAAGCAAAAGCTAAACACGCATTGATAAACATAAGCTAAACAAAGATTGATAAACACAAGCTAAAACACACTAAAAAAACAAACTACACACAGATTGATTAACACAAGCCACAACACAAATCAATAAACACAAGCTTTAGACACAGGCAGATAAACACAAGCTTTAGACACAGGCAGATAAACACAAGCTTTAGACACAGGCAGATAAACACAAGCTTTAGACACAGGCAGATAAACACAAGCTTTAGACACAGGCAGATAAACACAAGCTTTAGACACAGGCAGATAAACACAAGCTTTAGACACAGGCAGATAAACACAAGCTTTAGACACAGGCAGATAAACACAAGCTTTAGACACAGGCAGATAAACACAAGCTTTGGACACAGGCAGATAAACACAAGCTACAGGCAGATAAACACAAGCTACAGGCAAATAAACACAAGCTACAGGCAGATAAACACAAGCTACAGGCAGATAAACACAAGCTGCAGGCAGATAAACACAAGCTACAGGCAGATAAACACAAGCTACAGGCAGATAAACACAAGCTACAGGCAGATAAACACAAGCTACAGGCAGATAAACACGCTATAAAAACAAGTCGAGCTATTTAATTAAACACAATCTTACTAAACTGATGACAATAGAGAAGCAGTTTATTACTATTATGAGCAATTAATAAACTCAGACAGTGCAGATCGATAAACACAAGCCGTGAAAATTAAACACAAATTCTGCAGCAGTTTCCAAATGTCAGACGACGCAGCCGAAGGCCCGGTGGGGGAGGAGGCGCAGCGGGCTGAGACGGACCGCCAGAGCTCCGGCCGGCCCCGCCGCCGCGGACGCCGAGTGCCTCGCCGGCTGCTGCGGCAGCTGCGCCGCTTCGTTCTTGACGACGAGTTCGACGACGACGACAAGGCGGCAGCGGCAGCGGCAGCTGCTGGTAACAACGCGGCCGCCTCGCCCGCCGACGCTAAAGACGGCGACGTCGACGAGATCCGACGTCGGACGGCGCCAACAGGCCTGGTCGGGCGGTGCCGCGACCTGCACCATCAGGCCGCGCTGATGCAGCGGCGCCTCGAGGCCGACCAGGCCGACCAGGCTGCCCCGGCGGCGCTTGTGGCCTACCAGCGGCGCGGCCGGCAGGCCCGGCGCTTCGGCAACGTGGCCATCTTTGGCCTTCAAGCTTCCTCGTCGTCATCGTCGTCGTCGTCGACGGAGTCGATCGAGACGCTGCCGGTGGACAACGCGGCCAGCAGGCAGTCGGCTTCTCGCTCCGCCCTGCCGCCGATGCCGTCCATGGCGCCGCGCAGTCGATTCTACGACGTCCTCGAAGGCTGCCGGCGGAGTCAAGCCTTCGGCGCCCGATTCGATCTGGACGGGTGCCGCTGCCGGTTCCAGCTGGTCGCCAGGAGGCGCGTGGAGCCGCCAGGTGGCGGGCTGCGTAGGCTGGCGGCCTGGGAGCGGCTGGAGCTGGTCCGCTGCGCCGCCAGCCTGCAGTTCCAGTTTGGCCTGCGCCGCTGCAGCCTGCAGGTGCCGCGTCAACTTGGCGCCGCTCTGGCGCTGGCGGATCAGCGCGACGTGGTCCAGGGCCTGGTCCCCTGCGGCCTGGTGCTGGTGCCGGAGACGGAGCGCTATCTGGCGGCGTTCCGGTACGCCTGCGCCGCCAACCTCGTGCCGGGCTGGCCGCACCGGGCCGAGCACTGGGTGGGGCCGCTCTGGCCGCACCCGTGCAGGGTGAGGCTTTTCTTAGTGCTTGTGTCCGTGCCTGTGTCCGTGCCTGTGTCTGTGCCTGCGCCTGCACGTGCCTGTGCCTGCATGAGTACTAGCTCTACCAACTCTCAAGCAGCGCCAATTAAAATCCCAAAGGACCCAAAGTTTGATGACGAGCTCTACGATAAAAATGTCATCCTGGTTGCTCAAGACGACACTCGACAAGGTCTCCTGGACCCCGTGCTGACCGTGACTCCGCGACCGCCTACTGAGCAGCAGATGAAGCAGGTGCAACAACAGGCTTACAGGTATGATTATCAGGTAACCGTTGTGATTAACAGACAGCCACAATGATTATCAGACAGCGGCAGTGATTATCAGAGACCCACAATGATTATCAGACAGCCACAGTGATTATCAGACGCCCACAATGATTATCAGACGCCCACAATGATTATCAGACAGCCACAATGATTATCAGACGCCCACAATGATTATCAGACGCCCACAATGATTGTCTGACAGCCACAATGATATCAGACGCCCACAATGATTATCAGACGCCCACAATGATTGTCAGACGCCCACAATGATTATCAGAGACCCACAATGATTATCAGACGCCCACAATGATTATCAGAGACCCACAATGATTATCAGACGGCCACAATGATTATCAGACGCCCACAATGATTATCAGACGCCCACAATGATTATCATTCTTGCATGTCAGCTCATCAACCAGCCGAAACGCCGCACCGCAGGCGGCTCAACGCCCTGGCCAAGCAGCAGGAGGATCAGGCGAAGCTGCAGAAACGGCGGCGCCAGCTCCAGCGGCTGGCCGAGTGCCACCCGACCTACAAAGGCTTCATTCTGCTGCGCCATCCGCGGCAGCCGCAGCTGCTGGGATTCTGCAGCCAGTGGTCCATGTCCGTCGAGCCTGGCTCGCACTCGGACAGTCACCCCAGCCGGCCCAGCCCCGAGGAGCTGTTGGGTCTGCTGGAGGTGATGGACAGCTTCGTTGAAGATGTACTTCTCGGCAATGACGGCGGGGGCGGCGGCGGCGGCGGTGGCGGTGGCTGCAAGCTGAACGTGAGCCTGGACAGCCCCTACCAGTTCCCGGGCAGCTGCGACAGCGTCTTCGGCTGCCTGCAGCTTCCAGCGGCGGCCACCGCAGCGTTCGATCGGCGGCGTCGCCACGGCGGCTTACTGGAGCAGCTGCCGCAACTGCGGCAGTCCCCGCCGACCGGACCTTCGGCCTCCGCGATGGAGCATCCGGCATCGGCGACTGACAGCCGGCCGCAGACCGGGCACATCTTTGTGGACCCCAACTACGAGACAGCGGAGGAGACTTCACGCTGCAAGCTGCAGTGAAGCCGTCGGGGCTGTGAGAGGTCTACGGAAGGTTAGGGAGTCAGCTACAGAGGGTTAGGGAGTCAGCTACAGAGGGTTAGGGAGTCAGCTACAGAGGGTT
This sequence comes from Macrostomum lignano, assembly GCA_002269645.1. Classification (NCBI taxonomy): domain Eukaryota; kingdom Metazoa; phylum Platyhelminthes; family Macrostomidae; genus Macrostomum; species Macrostomum lignano. Next base: position 293,949 of record NIVC01000658.1, read on the forward strand.
AGGGAGTCAGCTACAGAGGGTTAGGGAGTCAGCTACAGAGGGTTAGGGAGTCAGCTACAGAGGGTTAGGGAGTCAGCTACAGAGGGTTAGGGAGTCAGCTACAGAGGGTTAGGGAGTCAGCTACAGAGGGTTAGGGAGTCAGCTACAGAGGGTTAGGGAGTCAGCTACAGAGGGTTAGGGAGTCAGCTACAGAGGGTTAGGGAGTCAGCTACAGAGGGTTAGGGAGTCAGCTACGGAGGGGATGCCAGCTACAGAGGGGATGCCAGCTACAGAGGGGATGCCAGCTACAGAGGGGATGCCAGCTACAGAGGGGATGCCAGCTACAGAGGGGATGCCAGCTACAGAGGGGATGCCAGCTACAGAGGGGATGCCAGCTACAGAGGGGATGCCAGCTACAGAGGGGATGCCAGCTACAGAGGGGTATCTAGATATCCAGAGGGTTAGGCCGGGAGTCAGTTACAGAGGCTCAGCTACAGAGGTGACAATGTCGCAATTCGCGTGCTCGCGCAAAATACCCGATTTATACATTTTTTGCTTCTGTTCTACTCATAGTAGTCTCAAGTAGCATCGTTATTTATCCAGCGGTGTCAAGGATACATGTAATTATTCGTGTTTTGCATGTCCTGAACTTCCATTATTTTTCGGTCAAATGGGTATATTTTTTCCTTAGTGATAATTTCAAAATGAAAGTAAAACAAATATACAATAAGACACTTCAGAAGCAAACCTGCCGTTTTCATTTTGATGAATACAAATATAAGTCATCCACTCGAAAAGATATTGATTAAAAAACACTGCATTCAAATGACTGCGACCGAATTAAATAAAAAAACAGTACATATCGGGAAACTTGACTTCCTTCTACACAGGTTCCACTCCTGTCGAACAGGTTCCACTCCTGTCTAACAGTTTCCACTCCTGTCTAACAGTTTCCACTCCTGTCTAACAGTTTCCACTCATGTCTAACAGGTTCCACTCCTGTCGAACAGGTTCCACTCCTGTCTAACAGTTTCCACTCCTGTCTAACAGTTTCCACTCCTGTCTAACAGTTTCCACTCATGTCTAACAGGTTCCACTCCTGTCTAACAGTTTCCACTCATGTCTAACAGGTTCCACTCCTGTCTAACAGTTTCCACTCATGTCTAACAGGTTCCACTCCTGTCTAACAGGTTCCACTCCTGTCTAACAGGTTCCACTCCTGTCTAACAGTTTCCACTCCCGTCTAACAGGTTCCACTCCTGTCTAACAGTTTCCACTCATGTCTAACAGGTTCCACTCCTGTCTAACAGGTTCCACTCCTGTCTAACAGTTTCCACTCCCGTCTAACAGGTTCCACTCCTGTCTAACAGGTTACACTCCTGTCTAACAGTTTCCACTCATGTCTAACAGGTTCCACTCCTGTCTAACAGGTTCCACTCCTGTCTAACAGTTTCCACTCCTGTCTAACAGGTTCCACTCCTGTCTAACAGGTTCCACTCCTGTCTAACAGTTTCCACTCCCCTCTAACAGGTTCCACTCCTGTCTAACAGGTTCCACTCCTGTCTAACAGTTTCCACTCATGTCTAACAGGTTCCACTCCTGTCTAACAGTTTCCACTCCTGTCTAACAGGTTCCACTCCTGTCTAACAGGTTCCACTCCTGTCTAACAGGTTCCACTCCTGTCTAACAGGTTCCACTCCTGTCTAACAGGTGACACTCCTGTCTAACAGGTGACAGCAAAAAAGCAAAGAAAAGACTGCAGATTTCACAAAATCCATTTGATAAGCTTTGAACACGCTAATTAAAGAGCTAAATAATAATTAATAGTAGTGATGCTTAATAATAATAAGTAGCAATAAATTGTATTTCATAGTAGGTTTACTGATTTCAAAGTGCACAGGAGGAACCAACTTAACAACTGCAGAATTTCAAATATTTACAAAAAATAAAGACTTGTAGATGGTCAAAATCAATCTCTCGTCGGATCAATCAAAAAGGTGCGGGTAGAGGAGCAACTGCCACCAGAAACGAAGTTAATAATGAGAAAAAAGCAAAAAAAGTTTCAGAACAGACTGCGAGCAAAAATTTATAGAGCGTATTATATATATTACTAAAGACTGGCCAAGGTAAGCCTAATGAAGCCAGTAGTATATATAGTGTAGAGCATGTATTTTGAAAAAAAATCAGAAATTAAAACAGCTGAAAATATTAGATTGTAAATAAAGTTCACACGCTAGAAAAAAAAGTACAGCTAGACAATTTTTTGAAATGATCTTTTAAGCCAACTAACGACTACAGAAATTGTTATACCGAAAGGAAAAGCTCGCAACCGCAATCCAGTCCGAATGATTATATAACAGCTATTTGCTAAACAAAACTACTATAAGTAATATATCCTAGATAATAATAGCATTATTCGGACACAACAGAGACTGTTTAACTGGCTGGCAAAACAATCTGTAGGAAAGAATTCAATCAATCAGAAAAATGGTAGCACAGTAATTATCCTTTAAACTTCTCTCTTTACTGGTCAAAAATCGGAGAAGCACTGTGGGTTTCTTTCTCGCTCAAAGTGAAACAACATCAAATGAAAATTAGCGGAAAAAAAAATCAGGGCAGCTCACGGCTTGCAGCATGCAAATAATCTGCTGGTTGTATTGACTAATTTATGCCGCAGTGAGGGACATGAGAGGCAGGGAGAGGGAAAATGAGAGGCAGGGGGAGATGAGAGGTAGGGGGATGAGAGGCAGGGGAGATGAGAGGTAGATGGGGAGATGAGAGGTAGAGGGGAGATGTGAGATGGGAGGTAGGGGAGAAAAGAGGTAGAGGGAAGATGAGAAGCAGGGGAGATGAGAGGTAGATGGGGAGATGAGAGGCAGGGGAGATGAGAGGCAGGGGGAGATGAGAGGCAGGGGGAGATGAGAGGCAGGGGAGATAAGAGGTAGGGGAGATGAGAGGTAGAGGGGAGATGAGAGGCAGGGGTAGATGAGAGGCAGGGGTAGATGAGAGGCAGGGGAGATGAGAGGCAGAGGGAGATGTGAGGCAGGGGGAGATGATAGGCAGGGGGAGATGAGAGGCAGGGGTAGATGAGAGGCAGGGGTAGATGAGAGGCAGGGGGAGATGAGAGGCAGGGTAGATGAGAGGCAGGGGAGATGAGAGGCAGGGGAGATGAGAGGCAGGGGGAGATGAGAGGCAGGGTAGATGAGAGGCAGGGGAGATGAGAGGCAGGGGGAGATGAGAGGCAGGGGGAGATGAGAGGCAGGGTAGATGAGAGGCAGGGGAGATGAGAGGCAGGGGGAGATGAGAGGCAGGGGGAGATGAGAGGCAGGGTAGATGAGAGGCAGGGGAGATGAGAGGCAGGGGGAGATGAGAGGCAGGGGGAGATGAGAGGCAGGGTAGATGAGAGGCAGGGGAGATGAGAGGCAGGGGGAGATGTGAGGCATAGGGCAAGGGAAACGAGAGACAGGAAAAGAATAAACAGAGCAAGCAGTGGCTAAACCGCAATAGCACTCACTCATCAACAAGCTTATAATTGAATAATTATATTTAAGAACTAGCATAGCCATCGCTTGCTCAGTGTTAAAATTGACCAAGCAGCCGAAGGTATAAAAGCTTAGCAATTCAGGCAATCCACCCAGGCAGTGGACAACCCATCAGGCAATCCACTGCACGAAAAGAAGGCATATTGTGTTAATAAGTAATAAAAATGATGCAGAACAGAGCCTGACTGGGAACAGTGCAAGCTACAAGCACAAAAAATATGACGAGTTGAAAGAGAAACACAAACACACGAAGACCAAAAAAATTCAAGCGTTAATTCAATAATTAAATTCAACGAAGCGATCGCGAATTTGAGAAAATGAAAAATATTGCCTCGCTAGGGAATTCGGCAATCAGCTCAGGTGGAAGGCCATCTGGCCCTCTGCCATGGCCTGCAGCAGCTTCTGCCGCATCACCTCAACGGATGAGTAGTCTGGCAGCTTCAGGTAGTTGACGCAGGTGGAAGCTGAGGGCAGGTAGTCATCAGCGCTAGCGCTTGTGCTAGTGGACTCCGACTGCTGCTGCTGCTGGGAGTCGGAGCCCAGCACCACGCCGATCTTCTTGGCAACAATGGTTAGCGGCGGGTTCAGGGCGCGCCAGCCTGAAGGTTCAGGGAGAGTGAGCAGATAGGGTGAGCATAGGGAAGGTCTTGGAGCGAGACGGTGGCCCAGAAACTGAGGATCTGGGAGGCTGGCCCAGCAACTGAGGATCTGGGAGGCTGGCCCAGAAACTGAGGATCTGGGAGGCTGGCCCAGCAACTGAGGATATTGGAGGCGGTGACCCAGCAGCTGAGGATCTGGGAGGCGGTGACCCAGCAACTAAGGATCTGGAAGGCTGGCCCAGCAACTGAGGATCTGGGAGGCTGGCCCAGCAACTGATGATCTGGGAGGCTGGCCCAGCAACTGAGGATCTGGGAGGCTGGCCCAGTAACTGGATCCGGGAGGCGGTGACTCAGCAACTGAGGATCTGGGAGGCGGTGACCCAGCAACTGGGGGATCTCGGAGGCTGGCCCAGAAACTGAGGATCTGGGAGGCTGGCCCAGCAACTGAGGATCTGGAAGGCGGTGACCAGCAACTGAGGATATGGGAGGCGGTGACCCAGCAACTGAGGATATTGGAGGCGGTGACCCAGCAGCTGAGGATCTGGGAGGCGGTGACCCAGCAACTAAGGATCTGGAAGGCTGGCCCAGCAACTGAGGATCTGGGAGGCTGGCCCAGCAACTGATGATCTGGGAGGCTGGCCCAGCAACTGAGGATCTGGGAGGCTGGCCCAGTAACTGGATCCGGGAGGCGGTGACTCAGCAACTGAGGATCTGGGAGGCGGTGACCCAGCAACTGGGGGATCTCGGAGGCTGGCCCAGAAACTGAGGATCTGGGAGGCTGGCCCAGCAACTGAGGATCTGGAAGGCGGTGACCAGCAACTGAGGATATGGGAGGCGGTGACCCAGCAACTGAGGATCTGGGAGGCGGTGACCCAGCAACTGAGGATCTGGAAGGCTGGCCCAGCAACTGAGGATCTGGAAGACTGGCCCAGCAACTGAGGATCTGGAAGACTGGCCCAGCAACTGAGGATCTGGAAGGCGGTGACCCAGCAACTGAGGATCTGGAAGACTGGCCCAGCAACTGAGGATCTGGAAGGCTGGCCCAGCAACTGAGGATCTGGAAGACTGGCTTAGCAACTGAGGATCTGGGTCGCGGTGACCCAGCAACTGAGGATATGGGAGGCGGTGACCCAGCAACTGGGGATCTGGGAGGCGGTGACCCAGCAACTGAAGATCTAGGAGGCTGGCCCAGCAACTGAGGATATGGGAGGCGGTGACCCAGCAACTGAGGATCTGGAAGGCGGTGACCCAGCAACTGAGGATCTGGAAGGCGGTGACCCAGCAACTGAGGATCTGGAAGGCGGTGACCCAGCAACTGAGGATCTGGAAGGCGGTGACCCAGCAACTGAGGATCTGGAAGGCGGTGACCCAGCAACTGAGGATCTGGAAGGCGGTGACCCAGCAACTGAGGATCTGGAAGGCGGTGACCCAGCAACTGAGGATCTGGAAGACTGGCCCAGCAACTGAGGATCTGGAAGACTGGCCCAGCAACTGAGGATCTGGAAGACTGGCCCAGCAACTGAGGATCTGGAAGACTGGCCCAGCAACTGAGGATCTGGAAGACTGGCCCAGCAACTGAGGATCTGGAAGGCGGTGACCCAGCAACTGAGGATCTGGAAGGCGGTGACCAGCAACTGAGGATCTGGAAGGCGGTGACCCAGCAACTGAGGATCTGGAAGGCGGTGACCCAGCAACTGAGGATCTGGAAGGCGGTGACCCAGCAACTGAGGATCTGGAAGACTGGCCCAGCAACTGAGGATCTGGAAGACTGGCCCAGCAACTGAGGATCTGGAAGACTGGCCCAGCAACTGAGGATCTGGAAGACTGGCCCAGCAACTGAGGATCTGGAAGACTGGCCCAGCAACTGAGGATCTGGAAGACTGGCCCAGCAACTGAGGATCTGGAAGGCGGTGACCCAGCAACTGAGGATCTGGAAGGCGGTGACCCAGCAACTGAGGATCTGGAAGGCGGTGACCCAGCAACTGAGGATCTGGAAGGCGGTGACCCAGCAACTGAGGATCTGGAAGGCGGTGACCCAGCAACTGAGGATCTGGAAGGCGGTGACCCAGCAACTGAGGATCTGGAAGGCGGTGACCCAGCAACTGAGGATCTGGAAGGCGGTGACCCAGCAACTGAGGATCTGGAAGGCGGTGACCTAGGCCAAAAGCAATTCTGCAGGCAGTCGCACCTCCAACGGGTAGCCGCGGCGAGCCGGTGACGAACTGCAGGAAGCCGCGCCGCTCGGCGGGCCCGAACTCGGACATGACCTGGAACAGCATGCGCACCGCCCGGCTCTCCAGCGTGTAGCCGTGGTCGGGCCGGCAGGCCTCGGCCAGAGCGCCGACCTCCCAGGCGGAGTCGTCTCGGTCAACAGCGGCGCCGCAAAAGACCAGTTCGAGCTCGTCCGGCCGGAACATGGCCAGGCCGCGCCGGACGCCGGGGAAAGCGGACTCAAAGCCGGACAGGTAGGCGCGCATCTGGCGCCGGACGCCGTCGCTGAGAGTCCACCTGGCGGCCAGGGTCAGGTAGTCGTCAAGCCGGTCGATGGTGACGGGGATGCCGGAGCCACCGGGCAGCAGCTCGACGGCGGGGTAGCCGGGCAGGGTGAAGTCCAGGCCGAGCTCCTCCACTGGGCAGCCCAGCTCGGCCGTCAGGGCGTTCAGCGCCAGGTCGCGAGTGGCCGGCGTGTGCGACTGGTCGCCGAGGATTTGGCGCCGCCTGTCCGCCACCTGCACTAGCTGGTGCCAGGTGCGCGCGAGCACCGGGTCCACCTGGCAAAACAGGTGTATTGAAGGTCAAATGGGTTAACTACATGTAAGTTATTAAAAGCTCAATAAAGGTCAAAAAACATGAAAAGTCATTTGAGGTCATGATATCAAGCGTCATGAAGTCATTTGAGGTCATGATACCAAGCGTCATGAAGAGTCATTTGAGGTCATGATATAAAGCGTCATAAAGTCATTTGAGGTCATGATACCAAGCGTCATGAAGAGTCATTTGAGGTCATGATATAAAGCGTCATAAAGTCATTTGAGGTCATGATATAAAGCGTCATGAAAAGTCATTTGAGGTCATGATACCAAGCGTCATGAAGAGTCATTTGAGGTCATGATATAAAGCGTCATAAAGTCATTTGAGGTCATAATATAAAGCATCATAAAGTCATTTGAGGTCATGATATAAAGCGTCATGAAAAGTCATTTGAGGTCATGATATCAAGCGTCATGAAGTCATTTGAGGTCATGATATCAAGCGTCATAAAGTCATTTGAGGTCATGATATCAAGCGTCATAAAGTCATTTGAGGTCATGATATCAAGCGTCATAAAGTCATTTGAGGTCATGATATCAAGCGTCATAAAGTCATTTGAGGTCATAATATAAAGCATCATAAAGTCATTTGAGGTCATGATATAAAGCGTCATGAAAAGTCATTTGAGGTCATGATATCAAGCGTCATAAAGTCATTTGAGGTCATGATATCAAGCGTCATGAGGAGTCATTTGAGGTCATGATATAAAGCGTCATTAAAAGTCATTTGAGGTCATGATATAAAGCGTCATAAAGAGTCTTTTGATGTCATGATATAAAGCGTCATGAAAAGCCATTAGAATTCATTGTAAGTCATATATGAGCGTGAGAAGTTAAGTGAGGTCACGAGAGGCAATCGAATGAAAGCAGCAAGAGGCTCACCAAAGCCAGCATCCTGTACCCGCCAGCGGCCAGCTCGGCCTCCCTACCGAGCAGCCAATAGTAGAAAGCGGGCGACAGCGGCAGGTCCAGCTTGCGCGAGTCGGCCAAAGCTTTGCCCATGAATCTGCCCAGACTGTGGAATCTGCGAATCAGCCGACGATTGACCGCAGCAGAAGACTGCGGAGTCGGCCGGGGGTACAGCAGCTCCCGTTGTTCGTCCTGACGCTGACGCCACATGCCCAGATCTGGCCGGGCGAATTCCCGGCTAACCAGTGAGTAGAATTCCAGGGTGGGGCCCAGGCCGGTGCCGACCTCGCCTTCGTAGCTCACCTCCAGCAGCGGCTGGACTCCGCCTCCGGCGACGCGACCTCCACCGGCTGCGGGCCGGCGACGGCTTCGGAGGAGTCGCTCGGCCGAGGCCAGCAGATCGCGTCTATTAACTGTGCGCCGGCGCTTCTCCAGCCGGGGCGTCAGCCATCGGCTCTGCTGCTGCTGATGCTGCTGGTGATGCTGCTGTCGCTGCTGATGATGGTGCTGGTGCCGACTGGTTGAAGACGAGGACGACGAAGCCACGGCGCTGACTGCGGCGGCTGCGGCGGCGGCGGCAGCGGCGTTGGCGGCGGCAGACGAAGCCTGGTCGGAGTTGGCGGCGGCGGCCGAGGCGGCGGCAGCGGCGGCGGCGGCTCCGTTGACTTCGTGCAGGCGAGCGAGCGCCCGGTCTCGATCAAAGTTGAGCACGTAGAGCAGCAGGTGGCGGGCCTCGAACGAGAGCAGGTGCGGACAGGAGGCGGCCAGGCGGCCAATCCAGGCGGGGGTGTGGCCGGTCAGCAGGGACAGCGGATCGCGCACCTGGCGGATCACCTGCGGATTGGGATGAAATCGAAGATTGATTTGTCGGCATGTCAAAATCGAAAGTCGGAATGTCAAAAAGCAATGTCTGCATGTCAAAATCAGAGTCGGTATGTCAAAATCAAAGTCGGCATGTCAAAATCAGAGTCGGCATGTCAAAATCAATGTCGGCATGTCAAAATCAATGTCGGCATGTCAAAATCAAAGTCGACATGTCAAAATCAATGTCGGTATGTCAAAATCAAAGTTGGCATGTCAAAATCAAAGTCGGCATGTCAAAATCAATGTCGGCATGTCAAAATCAAAGTCGGCATGTCAAAATCAATGTCGGTATGTCAAAATCAAAGTCGGCATGTCAAAATCAAAGTCGGCATGTCAAAATCAAAGTCGGTATGTCAAAATCAAAGTCGGATCCCCATTAAAAATCATTAAACAGCAAACCTTAGCCGTCAGCTTGGCGCTGACGAACTCGTCCGGATGAAGCAGCGGCCCCCCGGACTCTAAGGTATCGACCGACACGGCCAGCTGTGAATCGGCCTGGCTGGCATCGAACAGATCCCCATAGTGACTGTTGGCCGCGTGCAGCACAGACAGCAGGCCCAGCACGGAGCGGCAGGGCTCGGGCACCGGGTCCAGGTGACCCAGCAGCTCCTGACAGCGCTGCCACCAGCCAGGCGACTGCGCCTGCTGATGCTGCTGCTGCGAAGACATTACCGATGATGAAGACGACAGGGCTCGCTGGCTTCCGCGACGCTGCCGACTGGAACTAACGATGACGGCGGCCGTGGAGCTCGAGGTCGCCGCTGTTGCGGCCGCTGCCGGAGTTGCGGCCGCGGCAGTCTGCCTATAGCGGTAGTAGATAGCGTGAGTCCGGCTCCACAGAGCGCTCACACCGTCCTGCTCAACGTCCAAATCGGCTGCAGAGACGCCAACAAAGTCGTTGCTATCGGAGCTGCCGGCGCCGACGCCGAGCGAGTACACGCGCACCGCCTGCAGCATCGACATGCCCGATGGCAGCACCGAGTCCCCGATGAGCAGCTCCAGCCGGGGTCGGGACCGTCGCCGCCTGCCGAGATCGCCGTCAGCCTCTTCGTCGTCCTGCTCGCCGCCGCCGCCAACGTCATCGTCGTATTCGTCATCGACGTCATCGTCGTCGAAACTGTCCAGGCCGCCGTAGTTGCCGCTGCCGCGTCGGCTGCCGCCGCAGCTGCTGCCGATCGCGGCAGCGCCGGAGGACGAGCCGGCCGAGCCCATTCGATGGCTGGACGGCGGCGCCACGCCGCGACTGCGATTGGTGCCGCTAGCGGAAGCTGCGGCCCCGGCGGCGGAAGTGTCGGCGCTTCCATCCTCATCAGGCAGCTCTTCGTCGTCATCGTCTTCGCCAGCCTCTTCGCAGTCGTCTTCGTCGTCGAATTCATCGTCGAAATCGTTTTCCTCATCAAGTTCCTCGTCCTCGTCGCCGCGGTCGTCAGCATCCAATTCGACATCGTCGTCAGCGCCGACATCTTCATCATCATCATCGTCGTCTTCTTCTTCTTCTTCTTCGTCGTCGTCGTCTTGAAAGTCGGCCAGCCGCTCAGACAGATAGCGCTCGACGGTGCGCACAAGCGCCAGCGGGTCTACGCGCACAGGGCCGGCGGACGAGACGGCGGAGGCTCCGCCAGCTGAGCCGGAGTTCTGCTGATGCCGGACCAGGCGGCACCGCAGCTGCCTGCCAGCCAGCAAGCCTAGCGAGGCCGTGTCCCGCACTGGGAACAGGTCCGCAGACTGGTGCAGACAGGCTAGCAGGCGGCAGATGAGGGCGCGGAATGCGGCAGGTGTGCGGCGTTGATGAGCGCCGAATGCGACTAGAAGGTCGCGCAGCGGGCGAAGATGCTGGCGCTGATGTTCGGGCTGGGCCAACAGGCAGCGGAGCAGGCGGGGCAACAGGCCGCAGTTGAGCAGCTCGAACGGGCTCAGGTCGGCGCAGCTCAAGTCTGAGGAGATCACTGACGTGGCTGCGACGGTTGAAGCTCCTGAACGGTGTCGGCGGCGTTGCAGACGCTGCGGCTGCTGGCTGCTGGGCTGCGGGTGGCCGGCGCCCGCGATGAGGCTGGCCAGCTCAGACATGCCGTCGGGCAGGCGGCGGGCCAGCTGCGCCAGTCGAGCAGCGGCGGCGGCGGCAGCGGCGGCGTCGTTCTCCGAGCTGGCGCAACCGGATGGCGAAGAGGCAACAACGGCAGAGTCGCCGCCGCCCGTCTCCAGCAGGCGATACCGACGGAGCAGGCGGGCCGCCTCGTCGCGAACGGCGATGCGCAGCTGCTCGGAGGCTCCAGTTGACGACGGCGCAACGGGCAGCGGAGGAAGCAACGACTGCGGCTGAGGCGGCGGTGGCGGCGGCTGGCATCGGCGGCGCCTTCGCTGCTGAGGCTCCTGCAGCTCGGCTGGCGGAGGCGCCGGCGTCGGCTGCTGTACAGCCTGAGTGAGCTGGAACAGCGGATGCTCCCCGTTGGCGATTTTCTCCAGGCCGTGGGCGACGCCGTGACGACGCAGGCAGACTCGCAGGCCGGGTAGCAGCGACGACAGCTGCAACAGCCGGTCGACCAGCTGGACGGCCCCGGCTGCTAGCCGGATATCTCGTCCAGCCAGCAGGGCGGCCAGCGTGCAGGCGGGCCCGGGCAGCAAGCCGGACAGAGTCGGACGCAGCAGTCCGGGATGGCTGGCGGCAACCAGGCGGATGAGGGCCTGCAGGCAGGCCAGCCGCAGCTGCTGGCTGGGCGAGTCGGCCAGGGCATCCAGCAGCGGGTTGAGCAGCGAGTTCACCAGCCTGGCCGCCAAGTCGCCGCCGTTGGCTAGCAGTTCGGCGCGGGCGTCGATCGCGGCGGCGGCAGCGGCTGATGATGCGCCAGATGAGCTCGACTGACGGGCCAGCGGCTGCTGCTGCTGATCAGCTACTAGGCGGCGTTGGATTGGTCGCGTACTGCCGGTGTCTTCGTTTACCTGCGTGGCGATTGCGCAACAGGCGGTTTCTTTTGGGGTATTGAAAATACTAATTGAATATACCCGTAGGCAAGTAATTGATGGGAAATCCCCAATAAGGGATTACAGGTGATTGATTAGAAATCCCCAATAAGGAATACAGGTGACTGATGGGAAATCCCCAATAAGGAATACAGGTGACTGATGGGAAATCCCCAATAAGGAATACAGGTGACTGATGGGAAATCACCAATAAGGAATACAGGTGACTGATGGGAAATCCCCAATAAGGAATACAGGTGACTGATGGGAAATCCCCAATAAGGAATACAGGTGACTGATGGAAAGTCCCCAAAAAGGATTTACTGCTGATAGAAGATCACCCCTACACTAAACAAGCCGCCACTAACCTGTTCGCCCCGTACCAAATCGATGAGATACGGCCGGCCGGCGGCGGTGATGGCCACCTCGGAATGGCCGCTGCCGCCGGCTCTGTAGGCCAGCTCGATGGCCCGATTAGCGTCTGGCGCGTAAGCCACCCAGGCTCCGCTGTCGTCACGCCACTGCCACTGCACAGTCGTGCCCGAAGCAACCGTTGAAGTCGACAGCGACACCGCCGAGGATGAAGAATGAGCAGGCGGCGGCGGCGGCGGCGGCGGCGGCGACTGCGGCGGCTGCTGCTGCGGCTGCCACCAGAGATCCAGCGGGCAGCTCGGAGCCGGCGGCAGTAGCTCGCAGACTAGGCGAACAACTTCAAGACCGTTGGCAGCGGCAGCGGCGGCTGCGGCTGAGCCGCCGACACCGCCGGTAGCGAAGCCGACGCTGCTAGCCATGAGGTGGTGCAGGCTCTCCGCCAGGCCGCCGTCTCTCAGCAGTCTGACGGCCACCTCCGGGCAGCCGGAGCAGGCGGCGCGGAGGGCGCCGGCGGCAGCGACGAAAGCGCCGCTATTGGCGCCGCCGCAGGTGAGCAGAAGCAGCTGCTGCAGGCTGGCCAGCAGGTCGGAGCGGCAGGCCAGGCGAGCCAGAAGGCGCCGGTCGGACTGGCAGCTGTCTAGGAGGCGGCCAAGGCAGGCGGCGGCCAGCTCGGCGACGCGCTGGTCGGGCACTCGCAGGCGGTCGGTGAGCAGTGGGACGCAGTCGCTGACCAGGTGGTAGTCAGTGGGCCTGGCGTGCTGAAGGCAGTTGGCCGCCACAGACAGGGCGCGGGCCTGCATGTCGGCGGTGAAGAAGTCAACATGGCGGAGGCAGGCGGACACTCCGCCGGCTAGGAGTACAGCGCGGCCGTGGCGACGGGACAGCAACTCCACGGCTGACAGGGCCGTCTCGGCCACGTCGATGACCTGCTCAGGTGTGGTGGGGTGAACCTGAGCATCTGGGAAGGCGACTTAGCAACTGAGGATCTGGGAGATAGCGGCCAAGATATGGGATCTGGGAGAGAGCGGCCAAGATATGGGATCTAGGAGAGCGGCCAAGATATGGGATCTGGGAGAGCGGCCAAGATATGGGATCTGGGAGAGCGCGGCCAAGATATGCGATCTGGGAGAGCGCGGCCAAGATATGGGATCTGGGAGTTACTGGTCAGCACAATACGCAATCCCAATACCTCAAGCGGCTGGGCCTTCTCCAGCAGGTCGGGCAGGGCCTCCAGCACGGAGGCGGAGGACCTCGGCAAGCGGTCCAATAGGCAGTGCAGGCACTGGCAGGCCAGGTAGCTGACCCGCAAAGCCGGGTGCCGCAGCCGCCTGGTGAGCAGCGGCACGGCGGTCTTGACAGGGAAGCCGGCCAGCGTATCCTCGTTGCCCATGAGCAGCATCTGGTGCAAGTCCTGCAGGGCCGCCACGTCCCCGGCGCTGTCCGCCCCTCCGCCGCCGTCGTCGTCCGGGCTGAAGCCGGCGAAGCCGCCGCTGTAGGCAGCGGCACCGCTGCTGGAACTGCTGGCGCCAGCGCCGCGACTGGAGCCGGAGCGCGGGCCGCCAGAGTCGGACTCCTGCAGCTCCATCAGCAGCTGGTGAGCCCGGTGAGACGAGCCAGACGACAACCGGCTGGCCATGAGTTGGTGCACGTGGGCGCCTAGAAATGACGCGTTGGCCTCTAACAATTGTTCGAGGCGGTGAAGATCCTCCGGCCCGGTGGCAGCGGCTGCGGCGGCGGCCGCGGCGGCAGCGGCAGCGTCAGAGAAGCCGCAGCGCTGGAGCAGCAGAGCCGACGCGGAGCTGGCAGCGGCAGCGGCGGCAGCCGCAGACGAAGACGACGATGCGGAAGCCGGCGCCGTTGCTATAGAAACAGCCGGCTGGGAAGACGTCGCAGCTGATGACTGCTGATGCTGCTGCTGTACAGCTGGCGGCGGCGGCGGCGGCGGCGGCAGCAGCGGCAACTGCAGTTGATGCTCGGCGCCAGCTCTGCCTGATTGAGCCGCGGCAGCTGGCGGGTTCGAAGCCGAATTCGAGTCGGACATTGCGGCAGTCGAGGGTCGGCTGTGCTGCTGCTGTTGCCTGCAATATTGAATAGATATTGAATTTAAGTCACAGAAGTCACAAGGGACCTGCGGACTGGCCATGGAATTCCCGTGGCACGACCTCCCGGCTGCTTGAATTACTCGTATAGAGAGTGAAAGGCGGTAATTCAAAATTCTTATATCCCAATAATCTCGTGGCAACTGTTGCCTAATAAAAAAGTTTATTAAGCTTCTCTAACTAATTTCCCTATATGACTACTATAAGTAGAATCTCTCCTCTTCCTGTCTCATCTCTTCTTCCCTGTCTCCTCTCTTCTTCCCTGCCTCCTTCCTCCTCTTCCTGTCTCATCTCTTCTTCCCTGTCTCCTCCCTCCTCTCCCTGTCTCCTCTCTCCTCTCCCTGTCTCCTCTCTCCTCTCCCTGTCTCCTCTCTCCTCACCCTGTCTCCTCTCTCCTCTCCCTGTCTCCTCTCTCCTCTCCCTGTCTCCTCTCTCCTCACCCTGTCTCCTCTCTCCTCTCCCTGTCTCCTCCCTCCTCTCCCTGTCTCATCTCTTCTTCCCTGTCTCCTCCCTCCTCTCCCTGTCTCATCTCTTCTTCCCTGTCTCCTCCCTCCTCTTCCTGTCTCATCTCTTCTTCCCTGTCTCCTCCCTCCTCTCCCTGTCTCTTCTCTTCTTCCCTGTCTCCTCTCTTCTTCCCTGTCTCCTTCCTCCTCTTCCTGTCTCAACTCTTCTTCCCTGTCTCCTCCCTCCTCTCCCTGTCTCATCTCTTCTTCCCTGTCTCCTCCCTCCTCTCCCTGTCTCTTCTCTTCTTCCCTGTCTCCTCTCTTCTTCCCTGTCTCCTCCCTCCTCTTCCTGTCTCATCTCTTCTTCCCTGTCTCCTCCCTCCTCTCCCTGTCACATCTCTTCTTCCCTGTCTCCTCCCTCCTCTCCCTGTCTCTTCTCTTCTTCCCTGTCTCCTCTCTTCTTCCCTGTCTCCTTCCTCCTCTTCCTGTCTCATCTCTTCTTCCCTGTCTCCTCCCTCCTCTCCCTGTCTCATCTCTTCTTCCCTGTCTCCTCCCTCCTCTCCCTGTCTCATCTCTTCTTCCCTGTCTCCTCCCTCCTCTCCCTGTCTCCTCTCTCCTCACCCTGTCTCCTCTCTCCTCTCCCTGTCTCCTCTCTCCTCACCCTGTCTCCTCTCTCCTCTCCCTGTCTCCTCCCTCCTCTCCCTGTCTCCTCCCTCCTCTCCCTGTCTCCTCCCTCCTCTCCCTGTCTCCTCCCTCCTCTCCCTGTCTCATCTCTTCTTCCCTGTCTGCTCCCTCCTCTTCCTGTCTCATCTCTTCTTCCCTGTCTCCTCCCTCCTCTCCCTGTCTCTTCTCTTCTTCCCTGTCTCCTCTCTTCTTCCCTGTCTCCTTCCTCCTCTTCCTGTCTCATCTCTTCTTCCCTGTCTCCTCCCTCCTCTCCGTGTCTCCTCTCTCCTCTCCCTGTCTCCTCTCTCCTCTCCCTGTCTCCTCTCTCCTCTCCCTGTCTCATCTCTTCTTCCCTGTCTCCTCCCTCCTCTCCCTGTCTCATCTCTTCTTCCCTGTCTCCTCCCTCCTCTCCCTGTCTCATCTCTTCTTCCCTGTCTCCTCCCTCCTCTTCCTGTCTCATCTCTTCTTCCCTGTCTCCTCCCTCCTCTCCCTATCTCTTCTCTTCTTCCCTGTCTCCTCTCTTCTTCCCTGTCTCCTTCCTCCTCTTCCTGTCTCATCTCTTCTTCCCTGTCTCCTCCCTCCTCTCCCTATCTCTTCTCTTCTTCCCTGTCTCATCTCTTCTTCCCTGTCTCCTCCCTCCTCTCCCTGTCTCATCTCTTCTTCCCTGTCTCCTCCCTCCTCTCCCTGTCTCATCTCTTCTTCCCTGTCTCCTCCCTCCTCTTCCTGTCTTATCTCTTCTTCCCTGTCTCCTCCCTCCTCTCCCTGTCTCATCTCTTCTTCCCTGTCTCCTCTCTTCTTCCCTGTCTCCTTCCTCCTCTTCCTGTCTCATCTCTTCTTCCCTGTCTTCTCCCTCCTCTCCCTGTCTCATCTCTTCTTCCCTGTCTCCTCCCTCCTCTCCCTGTCTCCTCTCTCCTCTCCCTGTCTCCTCTCTCCTCACCCTGTCTCCTCTCTCCTCTCCCTGTCTCCTCCCTCCTCTCCCTGTCTCCTCCCTCCTCTCCCTGTCTCATCTCTTCTTCCCTGTCTCCTCTCTCCTCTCCCTGTCTCCTCTCTCCTCTCCTCTATCCTCTCCCAATGACCACTCCTATAAAACCGCACCTGGTATAACTGTGCCACGAAGAAGCCCAACCGTGAGCTGGCTGTTGCAGAGACCCGAGACCGAGTGCACTGCTACCGCTGTGACCGCTGAAACCGGCAGTTGGGGCGGCAGCGGCGGCTGCTTTGACAGCGCCTTGATGACCTTGAGCTGTCTGAGATTGGCCAGATGCTATCGCAGCTTGATCTGTGGTTAGTCTGGCTCGCTTTTTAACCGGGACAGATCTGCGTGTGTAGTGGGAATATTTTTTATCAGTTTTGGCCTTCACAATCGCCACTTTGTGGATTGTGAAACATTTGCAGGAGGGCTGCAGGCACCCTGGCGCAATGCCTCCAGGGACATCCTCCCGCAACAGAGAAGCACTAAAGTGCAGAAGCACTAAAGTGCAGAAGCACTAAAGTGCAGAAGCACTAAAGTGCAGAAGCACTAAAGTGCAGAAGCACTAAAGTGCAGAAGCACTAAAGTGCAGAAGCACTAAAGTGCAGAAGCACTAAAGTGCAGAAGCACTAAAGTGCAGAAGCACTAAAGTGCAGAAGCACTAAAGTGCAGAAGCACTAAAGTGCAGAAGCACTAAAGTGCAGAAGCACTAAAGTGCAGAAGCACTAAAGTGCAGAAGCACTAAAGTGCAGAAGCACTAAAGTGCAGAAGCACTAAAGTGCAGAAGCACTAAAGTGCAGAAGCACTAAAGTGCAGAAGCACTAAAGTGCAGAAGCACTAAAGTGCAGAAGCACTAAAGTGCAGAAGCACTAAAATGCAGAAGCACTAAAGTGCAGAAGCACTAAAGTGCAGAAGCACTAAAGTGCAGAAGCACTAAAGTGCAGAAGCACTAAAGTGCAGAAGCACTAAAGTGCAGAAGCACTAAAGTGCAGAAGCACTAAAGTGCAGAAGCACTAAAGTGCAGAAGCACTAAAGTGCAGAAGCACTAAAGTGCAGAAGCACTAAAGTGCAGAAGCACTAAAGTGCAGAAGCACTAAAGTGCAGAAGCACTAAAGTGCAGAAGCACTAAAGTGCAGAAGCACTAAAGTGCAGAAGCACTAAAGTGCAGAAGCACTAAAGTGCAGAAGCAGTAAAGTGCAGAAGCAGTAAAGTGCAGAAGCAGTAAAGTGCAGAAGCACTAAAGTGCAGAAGCACTAAAGTGCAGAAGCAGTAAAGTGCAGAAGCACTAAAGTGCAGAAGCACTAAAGTGCAGAAGCAGTAAAGTGCAGAAGCAGTAAAGTGCAGAAGCACTAAAGTGCAGAAGCACTAAAGTGCAGAAGCACTAAAGTGCAGAAGCACTAAAGTGCAGAAGCACTAAACTGCAGAAGCACTAAAGTGCAGAAGCGCACTCATACACACGCTCAAGCAGGGTCTACAGCGACCCTGACTCGAAATTGCAAGGCAGTTACACTCTGTGACTTGGGGGCTGGCCCTCCGGTACATCTAGTCAATGTCTTTAGAGATCTAGTCACTGTTCTCAGATCTAGTCATTGTTCTCAGATCTAGTCACTGTTCTCAGATCTAGTCATTGTTCTCAGATCTAGTCACTGTTCTCAGATCTAGTCATTGTTCTCAGATCTAGTCATTATTCTCAGATCTAGTCACTGTCCTCAGATCTAGTCAGTCTTTTAGAGATCCCGTCAATGTCTTTAGAGATCTAGGCACTGTCCGCAGATCTAGTCACTGTCTTTAGAGATCTAGTCACCGTCTTTAGAAATCTAGCCACTGTCTTTAGAGATCTAGTCACTGTCTTTAGAAATCTAGCCACTGTCTTTAGAGATCTAGTCACTATCTTTAGAGATCTAGTCACTGTCTTTAGAGATCTAGCCACTGTCTTTAGAGATCTAGTCACTGTCTTTAGAGATCTAGCCACTGTCTTTAGAGATCTAGTCACTGTCTTTAGAGATCTAGTCACTGTCTTTAGAGATATATTTACTTAAATCTTCAGGCATGTACACTCTGTGCCGTGAGCAATGGCTCTCATAGCTGTGAACCGTACGACAACTCCCGGCCAATTTTTCTGAACACGAGCCCCAAATGAATTTGGCCGCTCACGGAATCGAACCCGGGACGCGTTTACCGCTGAGCTGCCCCGCCTCTCATCCTATAACTCTTCATAACTTACCTAGAGGATTGCGAGTCAGGCAACTGAGAGCCAGACGTGCTACTACTAGAAGTAGGACCGCTGCGCAGGATTCTCTGGCTTCTGCTACCGCTGCTGCTACTACTGTTAGTAAAGTTTAAAGCGGATTCGGCCGCTGTAGACGACCCAGAAGAAGAAGACTGTTGCTGCTGCTGCTGCTGCTGCGGTTCAGATGAAGAGCCGCTGCTGCCGCCTCCGCCTGCTCTCGAACGCTTGCGACTCTGAAATTTTTTTAACGATTTACGCGTCAAACGGCTGGAGTTGCTATGCATTTAGTTGCTATTGATAATGCCTCGCAAGCTTACTAGTTATTCCACTTTCTACTATTAATGCTAGCTTAGACAGAGGTTTACTAAAGTAGCTGGAACTCTGGTGCTGGGTTCCACACGTGACACTGACAATATTCGGAACAGATGATACAATAGCATAGCACTATACTTATAATTGAAACAGATGACAGCACTAATTGAAACAGGTGACAGCACTAATCAGAACAGGTGACAGCACTAATTGGAACAGGTGACAGCACTAATTGGAACAGGTGACAGCCTAATTGGAACAGGTGACAGCACTAATCAGAACAGGTGACAGCACTAATTGGAACAGGTGACAGCACTAATCAGAACAGGTGACAGCACTAATTGGAACAGGTGACAGCACTAATTGGAACAGGTGACAGCACTAATTGGAACAGGTGACAGCCTAATTGGAACAGGTGACAGCACTAATCAGAACAGGTGACAGCACTAATTGGAACAGGTGACAGCACTAATTGGAACAGGTGACAGCACTAATTGGAACAGGTGACAGCCTAATTGGAACAGGTGACAGCACTAATTGGAACAGGTGACAGCACTAATTGGAACAGGTGACAGTACTAATTGGAACAGGTGGCAGCACTAATCAGAACAGAACATGTGATAGCACACTTCATAGCACTAGTTAGCACTAATTTCCGATATTCAAAAGCTGATGCAACTCACATTTGATTGATTGCTGGCCGCACCTGCGGCTGACTTGGATTTCCTGAATGGATCAAAGAAGGACATTACAGCTTTATTTGCTATGTTGGTACAAAAAACCGATTATTAAATAATATGCCATTTTAAATATGTTTCAGCTCAGATAATATCATGTTGCTCTTTTAGACAAGCAGTCGATATAATGAGGATTAGCACTGTCTATGGCCCAACTCTAAACAAAGTCAGCAATTAATTTTCTAGGAAAACAATGTCGCACAACTTACTTAGAAGTAGTAGAATTTGACTTGCTTGGCTGGTTTAGGCAAGAAGGCTTTCTGTTTCTCCTTGCCATATGGATAACTCAGGGTGCATAGCAGGACAATATGCTTCAATATCATGCAAATTATCCAAGTATTTTCCTGTTAAATTTATGTCAAGATAGGGCTGAAATGAAACACTATTAGCAACTAACAAAGCAAAGCATGTGCCCGAATGTGTATCTACAACTACCAATTACTAATCAATTAGATGAACTTCATTGACACCTTTCTTAACTGTAAGATTGATTAAATATTTAAACATAATTCAAATTTATGAGTAAATTTTGTTAACCTGAATTCTAGAAAAATCAGTAAGTATTAAATTATTACTTGGTACCAAATGTATGTACCTACCAAAAACTAAATCTGATACGATTGAAGATCTGACCAGTTGTTCTAACACTAAATTGGTACATACATTCAGTAAACCTAGGTAACTGAATGTACCTATTGCAATAAATTGTATATCCTCAAAAGTTGCACCAAAAATAAGGCTAAACTTTCTAAACTACAATAATTGATTGCATCATAATTGCATTGTGCAACTTTTACTATAAATAACTTTTTGTAAATGCTGAATTATATATGCCACAATTCATGTTATCAAATTGATAAGAGCTAGCCTGGATATGAATCAACTAAACTACTAATACAGCAACCTAGGTTCTAATCTTAGTAGTGTAATAAGTTTTTAATAAGATTAAAAGTTCTTATGACATGTTAAACATAAAATTATCATTATATAAAACATAAAAGAAGCGTCATGTCAAATATAAAAGAAACATTACTCAAAATGTTTTGTCCTTAAGATATCAAGGCCTACAAAGGAATTGCTAAGATGACATGGCTTATAGGAGAATTACTAAGATGTCAAAGTTTGAGGAAATTGCTGAGATCTCAAGGCTTACATGATAAATTGCAGATATCAGGGCTTATAGGGGGGAATTACTAATATATCAAGGCTTATGGGAGGAATTGCGAAGATGTCAAGGCCTATGGAAAAAAATGCTAAGATATCATGGCTTATAGAAAGAATTTCTGAGATTTCAAGGCTTGTGGGAGGAATTGCTAAGATGTCAAGGCCTATGGAAAAAATTGCTAAGATATCATGGCTTGTAGAAAGAATTTCTGAGATTTCAAGGCTTGTGGGAGGAATTGCTAAGATTTCAAAGATCATGGGATATATTGTATACTGTATTGCTAAGATGTCAAGGTTTATAAAGAAATTGCTAAGATGTTAAAGTTGAGATCAGAAGCTACATATAGACTATTCAAATATTTATATTCTATTCTTTGTAGCTCTCCAATAAGAAACACTGATTGCTAGCTAATGCTAATTAGCTTATACTTGTAGCAAAGACAATGGAAAAAGTTCTTGTTTTATTAAACTTATTTCATTTAAAAGCTATCTCCTTAAGACTTGGTCTATATCCTTCCCTAACCATTACCAATAAAAAATAAAAAATTGTAGACCTACTTTTATTTATGTAGCCATTTATAGCTATGGCTATCTCGATCATATACTTGTACCTTTTAGTAGACAATATCCAATATAGCTTAGCTGTATGTTCAAAGTTTGAATTATTTTAAGTACGAGAACATAATCAAATGGAAAATTAAATAATGTTAAGTCTTTTCAAATTTAGCCATAGCCTATCACTGCTTGTCTAACTCAGCCTATAACTTTGCCAATGCCTCTTTGTTTTTCTTAAAATGAGCTTGAGCTTGAACGAGCATATAAGAAGGGTACTTACCATTTTTTAAAATATATCTTGGCATATATGACATAGCAGTATATTATATCAATGATCATACATGCGCAACTGCTGGCCGACCTGGCCGATCTGGCCACTGTAAATTGTGGTGGACCAGGGTTAGTTGCAAAAATGCCCACCCCAAAAAATATAGACGTAGTACTAATTAGATGACGAGGCATTTAGCCCTTATAAGACAGTCATAGTTACTCCTGCCGTTTACCCAAAATTGCGTTAATGTTGCTCTAGGGTTTCTTTCACAGGTAAGTTGCATTTTGGTCAAAAAGTAAGTCGCATGGCCAGTGTAAATCAGGGGGGTTGCGCATGTATGTCAATGATAGATTTTTAATTTTTAGTCCTAGCATATAACCGAAATCTAGTAATATTTTCTGGCATTAGACCCAGCATATACTAGGCCTAATGCATAATCCAAACTATAATATGGTAACTAACTAATAAGCTTGACATAGAACTCCTAGACACTCTTGAAGAATCCAATTGATTTGATGGATAATAGGTTATTGATAGGCCTAGGTCTAGTCTCCCAAGTCGCAAGTGGTATTGCCAATGACTAAGAGACTGTTTTACAATTAGGAACCAGGCTCCTTGGCTTTATTAGCTAGGTTTATAAGATAGGCTAGGTTCTAATGCACTATATTTTCATAGACAAAGCTAATAGGCTAATGTGTACATTAGCCATTAGGCCTACTATGATACTATCTATAAATATGACTAAGACCTATTGCTAAGTATTGGCTAGGGCCTAAAATAGGAGATAGTGCTAGGCCCCCCTAGTTTTGATAAAAATTAAATGCAATACTACAATGGAGTGAATAGTCCTAAGCCCAAAATCATTTTATAATTTTTATTGATCTATATTATAGATAGGCCTAGTCGATATTAGGCCCTACAAATTTACAATGCTAATAATGGCAAAATTTTATAAATAAAATTAATAAAATTGCTTTGTATAGTTTTATGCATGGCTAGGCCCAACATCAAATGCATTATTTTAATTAAAAGAGACTATTTTTTGAATGATAGCCATAGGGTCTACATCTAACATCATCAGCTTATGCCTAACAAAATAAATGTAGGTAAAAATAAAAAAGTTTGGTGTAGGTAGTAGTTGTAGTAGGCCAACAGTAGTTGTATGATTGACTCAGGCAAAACAGTTTGGCCAACACAAGTCTGTCCACTTGGGTTAGGCCTAGGCCTATTTTAAATAGTTTTTTTAATAAAGTAGGCCTAATCCAAATATACTAAATCTTCCATATACTAAAAATGAAAATCTTGCTTGCGTACTGTTTAATGTGTTGTTTAAACTTTGTTACTATTAAAAGTACTGAAATATACTAAGTACTGTAAGTAACTGCAAGTTGTTGACGAATTAAATGAGAATGGAGCTGTGCCATCATTAGATTAGGCAGGCTAGGCCTTAGCTAGCTAACTACAAAGTGAGCTGGCGACACAAACAAAAATACGAAAACAGCTGATTTTTGTATTTCTTATCATTGTTTTTCATTACTCCTAAAGAGGGTAATTTAAGGTCGAAAAGAAATATTTTTACCACCTACTCTGGGAAGCAAAATATATTCAATTGCAGCTATTATTGTTTTGTTTTGTTTAAGCCCTTGAAACTTGTGAAGTCGAATGCTAATTTGCGACCCGATTGCTCCGAGATCCTATTTAAGATCATGTATGTAATGTATTATGTGCATATATCTCTATTAACATAAGTGAAAAGCTATAAATTTCTTGTGCTGCATATTCGTACCTACCACCTGAACAAGAACGGGCTTTGGTCACATGGCGGCAGAATGGCACAGTTCCTGGTCTCTTCGCCAAGGCAACGAGGAGGAGGAGATACTCCAAACGATTACTGACTGCTTGTCATCTGCAGCTAGGATTAAGGAAGGCATTCGACTCGGTCCGTCAGATCTGTGTTTTCCCTATGGTGTGTATAACGCGCCATGCAGAGAGCTATAGTACATGTATGGGCAGCATGGTTTCCGCCATTTGGCGACGTACCGCGACACGAAGGCTTTTTTCGAGACATCCTCTGGGCTGCACGGTTCCTGTTTGCTCTGGTGCTTGGTTTGGGAGCTGCGGACTGTTCTTCGCACTTTCTGCTGCGGTGAGACGCGTGGGTCGACGCCAACCGGAGAGACTTCTCTGTGAGCTTTAGCTACTCCAATGATCTCACCCTGCTGTCCTCGACCGTTGAGGACGCCCACCGATAGTTTGACAAACTGTAGTTGTTGTTGCAGGGGTTGTGGTCAATAGAGAAGACATATCATGCAGTGTGCTCGTGTGCTGGACGCCATATATCGTCGTGCCGTGACATTCATGATTATCAGCAGTTCATCTGGCCCTTGTCTGGCCTGCCTTTCGTTCGGTTCTTCTGTGTCGTCGACGAACTGCTGGTATTGCAAATGTTCCGTCGCGTGACCGTCAGCAACTCGGCCTATACTGTACATGTATTAATATACCGTAGAATTGCAGCCTCGATGCAAGGACCACTAGAAGTTACCGTTCTATAACGATGTCATATTGCACGCAGAGCACAAATGTTTTTTTTGCGTTTTGACCATCAGGCCGACACTCGCCCCAAAATCTCAACCAAATCATGCAGCTGGGTCACTGGGCGCTCTCGATGGTCGAAGACGGGAGGGCGAGATCGTCTTCGTAACCAAGCCCACTGAGCTTTCCGGTCAGCTTGCTGTTGCTGTTGTTTTTGTTGTTATTCTTGTTGCATTCATTGTTGTTGTTGTCACTGTTGCTGTTGTCGTTGTTTTGTTGTTGTTGTTGTCGTTGTTGTTGTTGTTGTTGTTGTTGTTGTTGTTGTTGTTGTTTTGTTGTTGTCGTTGTCGTTGTTGTTGTTTGCGGATAGCGGCTCCATCAGATGGGGACCCAATCGAGGGCACCCAGGTGCCGCGCCATCAAGGGACCATCGGCCAGGTCACTGAGATGTTGTACTCCAATCGAGAGGCGAGTCGTTTCCAAAGCGGGACAAGTCAACAGGTGAAATTGATCAACTTCGTCCCCGCATAGCCTTCAGGTGGCATCGTTGGTTGTCCCGATGCGCTTTTTGTAGTAGACCGACGCCGGGCAGTAACCGCGCGGACCTGCGAGACGAGGACTTTCTGGTTTCTGGGGCCATCATGGAAGGTGATGCGCCCTGAGTAAACTGCTTCCAGGTGGCCTTCCAGGACGGGCTGGTACCCGATGGACCTGCGCAGTAGGTTCTTGGACGCAGCCAGCGCAAGGGGGACGTGCTGTTGAGGCAGGCACGCGGCCCGTTTGGCCTCCAGGTCGACCAGCTCATTTCCACTAGCGCCCACGTGTCCAGGGATCCACTGGATGGTACGTAATGGCCGTGACCCGGATAGCACGTCGGATGAGGTTCTTGAGTGTTTCGAGGAGGCTGTTGGTAGTGGTGCAGTCGGCTTGGATGGCTCGGATGGCGGCCTGGCTGTCAGTCAGGATGGTGGCTTCCGGCGGTTCCTCCGCTAAGATGTCGCCCAGACAAAGGGGGTGGAGCTCAGCTTCAAAGGAGCTACACCATCTGCAGGCCGCAGCACGCCCCGAACGAATGATCAGGTCCTGGCGGCTGCAGTACAGTATCCAGGCCGCTCCGCCCAGCTGAGTACCGCTGGTGGCGGATCCATCGGTGTAGTAGCAGGTGTCCGGAAGGCGCTTCCTGCGGGTCTCCTCGACAAGGTCGCGCCTAGCCTGTATGCCGTCGGACTTGCTGCAATGGCGGAGGAGCTCGGAGAAGAGGCAGAGTCGCTCCGAGCCATTGAGCGCCTCCCAGGGGGGGGGGGCGCCCGAACCCAGGAGTTCGGCAATCTCTCGAACGGGAGGAGGTTAGCCAGAATTTTGTTGGCTTGCTCACGGAGCCCTCGTTGTGTGAGGGCAGTCCTGCAGTCCGAGGCCTTACCTGACTGCCAGAGGGCGGTGTTGTTCCAGGCGGTGATCGAGACCGTCCTGCTGTACAACGCCTAGACCTGGACGCTGACGGAGTCGCTCGAGCAACAAGTTGACGCAGCGCACGCTGGCCTGCTGCGTGCCGCTTTCAAGATCGGCTACGAGCGAGTGACCAACGCGGCTTTGTATAGCCACGCCGGCCTGGTCCGTCCAAGCGACTTGCTGCGCCGTCGGCGACTCCAGCTGGCAGGCCACATCATCCGCGTTGAGTCGCACTGCCCAGAGCCGGTGCAGGAGATGCTGCTGCTAATGCTGCAGGCACCCTACCGGCGGGGCAGGCGCGCACTCGGCGTTTCATCGACTGCCTGCTGGCTGACGCCACGGTGCCCCGGATTCGGCCGGAGGCGTGGCGTTCCTTCGCGACCTGGCCTTGAAGCGCGCCCTGTGACGCTAACCTGCGTATTCTGTTGTTGTTGCTGTCTTGAGAGTATAGCGCCGTCTATCTTTCCATCACGTCTTCGTTAAGTCTTCAAAAGTTGCGTAGTAGTGCATGAACTACATATGTGCATTGTACATGCGTCAGACCAAATCCCAGAAGCTCCAATAGAAATTTATTTTCAAAACCTTTGTGACTACCTACTCTGCTGTTCTAGCTGTCGTTCCTTGGCCACCGTCTCGTCTGCCGCATAGACTAAGTGGCTTTATTGATCTGCAACTGCTCATCTTTGCATGCACCTCCTCGCATGTTTAGTGGCCTTCTCTCTGTCTGTCTCACTCTCCCCTCCTACCTTCTTTCCCATCGCTCTAATCTGTCCCTCTCATTCTCTTCTCATACTGCAAGTACCCAATCGCTTCTGTCTCAACAGTCTTAGTAATTTTTTTCATTGTTCTCGCTCCCTCGGATTGATACTCACAAAGGTGCTTCTGCGATATAATCTAAAATTTTCCGTGGTGTCACGCAGACACAATTGCGATAACTTAATAATTATTTTCTTTTATTGTAGATGAACACACAACGGAAACCTTGGCGAACCACATACGGGTGTACTTTAAACATATAGTACACAATATTAAACACAAATAATTAAAATTAATAAACATTAGGCAAAATTACAGATTACAAGTGACACACCTTAAACGCTAAAAACCAAACGAAAATCAATAATTTTGTTTGAAACAATAGAAATGGGGAAATTGTTCTTTTGTAAAATGAACTACTGATCGTATATGCATGCTCTGCTTGTCACAGACTGACTTTGTGAAAAACTACACTACAATACAGATAGCTACGCTCGTACTGTAAGCAAAAATGTCACTTGCGATATTTGAAAAATTAAAAAATTGCATTAGAAAATCTTTATCTTACTACTATAAGCAGTCGCCTGGGTGTAAGGCAGCTCGGGTGACACTGTCATTTAAATTTTTGAAATTGACTTTAAAAAAGATTCACATGTAACTGCACACACTACTTTAAAACTAAAACTAAAAGTTTTTAAAGCGATTTGTTATAATTAGCTCAACTTTTAATCTGGCTGATTAGTGTTAGCCAAGAAAAGGCAAAAATGATCTGTTGCTACTAGATCTGTAGCCAACAGCTGAAAATTAATATTAAAAATTAAAATTATCTCAGATAATTTTTACTCGACAAATTAACGATCAAATGATGCAACAAATTAAATTTAGGGACGTTGCAAACAACAAGACACCGTATCGAATAAAAGTAATAAAATCTAAAAAAACTCTTATTTTAATATTAGATTTAAAGCAATACAGTAGCTACTCAATTGTATATAGCTATAACTGTATTTTCCGTCACGTAATAAACAAATGTTTTTAATTATAAAAAATGAAAATTATTCATAAAAAACTCACATTGGCAGCTGGGAAACAGCTTTAGAAAAACTTTGCAAGCCACCTCGTGGAGTAATTAAGGCAAAATTTATTAAACAGCACTAAAACAAAACTCGGAAAAAACACAGAGGAAATTTTAAATAGGAAAATTCACATCAATATATCAAAGTGTATAATATCTCGCTCACCGCACTGATACCGGACATTAAAATATTGATTAGCGTATTGTGCTACTGTTAGACGTATACTGTGCAAGTGTGCTCTATCTAATATATTGTAAACAACACACAGAACTGCACAAGAGACAAGAATGTGCGCGCGGGACGAATCTGGGGTCGGTATTTTATGAAGCGAAATGACAACTCACTGAACGCAACTCAGGCCTCAATAGGGAGCAAGGGAATGTCAAATAATAATGTTGCACTTTTAATCGCTGTATAATTGCTTTGTAATTCGATTCGTTCAATTTAGATTGAATACGGATTGTTTTTGTTTAAACTTTCAAACTGATTAAATTTTTGGCACCAGAGTCGAAAATTCTGACCATTGAACCAACTTATATAGTGGATTAAATTTTCACGCGGTAAATAGCTGGTTAGAGGCACTAAATTTTCTTTGCTAAATTAAATTGACAAGTTTCTTTTTTATTTACTGCTGATGTTGCTGCTGCGGCTGCTGGATGACTGACTTGCTAAAACTCACTCTCAGGTGGTGATTCGCGCTCAGTTGAAAATTGTGAAGCTTCTGCAATTGTTTTTTGATTGATTTTTTAATTGACCTTTTCATTTTTATATTGATATTACAATAACTCCCAATTTAAAAAGACTCAAAATTGACTCACGATAAGAGCCTCAACGCTTTCCTCGATAGACTCCATCTGAGCCAGGGCCATCTTCTTCTCCTTTCTGAATATTTTTTAATTCACAAAATTGAGCACTGCGAAGTCACGTGTATGTGCTATTGGAATCCACATGCAGCTTGCCATAATCTCTGCCCTACGTGTCTCTGTTCCCGTTTCTTTACTGTCCACACAATGCACTCTTGCTACCTCTATTGAACCCTTCCTCCTGCCCTCCCTCTTGCCCTCCCTTTTGCCCTCCCTCCTGCCCTCCCTCCTTCCCTTCTTTCTGCCCTCCCTCCTTCCCTCCTTTCTGCCCTCCCTCCTGCCCTCCCTCCTGCCCTCCCTTCTGTCCTCTCTCCTGTCATCTCTCCTGCCCTCTCTCCTACCCTCTATCCTGCCCTCCCTTCTGACATCTCTCCTGCCCTCCCTTCTGACATCTCTCCTGCCCTCCCCCCTGCCCTACTTCCTGCCCTCCCTCTTGCCCTCCTTTCTGCCCTCCCTCCTGCCCTCCCTTTTGCCCTCCTTTCTGCCCTCCCTCCTGACCGCCCTCCTGCCCTCTATCCTGCCCTCCCTCCTGCCCTCCCTCCTACCCTCCCTCCTGCCCTCCTACCCTCCCTCCTGACCTATTTATCAAGTCAAAAGTCCCCAAAACTCACAGAAAGAATTTAATCGCCACCAAACGAAAACCGTGCTCATCGAATATTTCTCGGACTCGCTCCTCGGGCACCTCCAGCGGAATATTGCTGAGATGGAGCACCTCGGATGGCGGATAAATATTGTGAAAATTCTTCGAATTTGGCTTCTTGAACCTGTGCAGCGGACTGTTTGAGAAAATCTTAGTAAGGCCCGATTCGGAGCCCTCCTTCGGCATGGCCACCTGAGAGTGCTTGCTGAATGTGATCTTCATCGGCTTGCCAAGCAGCTTCACATTGTTGAGGTTCTGCATCGCCTGTTGGGCCTGGGTTGCGTCAGCGAATTGAATCAGCGCGTTGTCCTTCTTGTTGTACATCACCTTCACCCTCTGTACATCTCCGTACACGCCTGCAATGCATAATAAATAATTAATGAAGCACAACATTTTATTATCAAATCTCCAATCTCTTAAATATTACATTATAAACGGTTGAAAAGTACGCGTTGACACTCAGCACACGTTGATTGTTAAGAATATCAAGTTGAAAGATTTTTCTTAGAAAATTGAGTTAAGTATAACAAACAAGTTAAGTGTAACATGCATTTTTGTAGAAAATTATTTTAGTTTCCCTGCACAAATCTCTAGTTCGCTTTTCTAACCTTGCATCTTTACTTGCTAATTCACCTTTTAAATTGACTCTAAGAAATCTTGGTTCAAAAAGGGTTCTTACTCACATATGAGTGCAAAAATTCAAGAGCTATAAGTGAGTCTGTGAGACAAACACAAATTTTAACGTGCAAAATTTGACGAGTATAAAACAGTAGAAAAACACTGGAGGAAATTTTTTGCTTTCAAATTAGTAAAACAATAGTTATACTACATCAACTCGAGTGTCAAGGCTTCGTCAGTTATATAATAAACTGGCACAGACTCAGTAGTATCTAGGCTGCAGACAGCAGTAGTAAAGTAAGTAAATAACGTACCAAAGAGTGTGAAGAGAGCGTCGGGAGAGACCCTCTATATATTGTTGTGGAAAACAGAAATGTTTGCAAATAAATAGTTCATAATGAGTCTGGTGATTGCAAGGGTTTGGTAAATGATAATATTGATATTAGCTAAAGTATGTAAGGTGCAAAATTAGTTTTTTTTTAAATAACGGATGCAGTTTTGGTAAACGGAAAATGAAAACTCAGGCAACGTTAAAGTTGCATCGATATACCAGCTAATACTACTGCTATTCTTGGCATTGTCAGTAGCCTGTTAGTGATTGAAGGTGTTTTTCTTGAAATCAGCATGCCCAGAGCACTGCTCATTTTGTTGGCGGTTTTTACTGTTGCAGAGTCCAACGGAATTCTAATGTTCGCTCTGCCACTCTCTCAGCCTCCCAAGTGAGAGAGTGGAGAAGCTTATGGCTGCAGTTGGATTAAAGCTGCCATTTGTTTACTAACGATTCACTTTTCACTTTTTTCGTATTAAAATTCTTCATTGCTTTCGATAGGAGGCAGACCCAATGTTCATCCCCCGATATGTTGCGCCTTTCTGTCTGTCTGTCTGTCTGTATGTTTTGTCTGTCTGTCTGTCCTGTGCCTAAAAACCATTAAAATCGCACGGCTCAGCTCATTGATTTTACGAATCTATTTTGTCATTCTTAGCTGACTGTGCAACAATATGAAACAGAGATGATAAAATAGATTCATCAAACCAATTAGTCGAGCTTTGCCATGCATTCTTATATGATTTTCAGGTACAGGAAATTTACGTAGAATAAGACATTATGTACCTGTTAGAAAGGCACATCATATCAAAAGATGAACACTGGGTCCGCCTCCTATCGAAAGCAATAACAATTTTTGTGCTGAAAAATGAAAACTTCCTATATCCGTAGTGTATTTTTTTCGGCGAAAACCAGCCTCATAAACATTTTCTAAGAAACGTACTTTCCCGTCCTGATTGACTTGAGCAGTCCTTGCAACACATGTGCCCGCAGCCCTCCTGCAACTATAATTATTTTTAACCTCCTCTTGTCAATGCTTCCATAATTATTTTATCGATACGTATTGCCATCAAAACTAAGGAGCCTGACCATCAAGACTGCGGACTGGTTGCATGGCTAAGCGATTTGGTCAAAAGCAACAACAGAATAGAAAGGGTAGCGTTTTTAGTGCCTGAGGACTGGAGGAACGGAGAGAGAGGGAAGGCAACGAAAGCTGAGAACTCAGCGACACAAGAGCTTGCTCATAGAGATATCGCTGTGACAGGGGAGGGACAGCCCAGGGCACAGTTGGGCTATCGCTTTTGATCTTTCCTATGCAGCTGGATGAGGCTGAATGAGAATCGGGATTGAAATCCTCTGCCCCGAAACAACAGCCGAGGGAAAAAACTGTCTAGGAACTGCCTAGGAGAGGGAGGCATTGACAGAATTGATGATGAAGGGAATCTCTGTGGCTTTTTTGTGCCGCAGCTCACCTGCTCTACTCTCTCTCCTGTGTGTATTGTAGACTTAGGGTTAGGGTTAGGGTTAGGGTTAGGGTTAGGGTTAGGGTTAGGGTTAGGGGCAAACTGTTGCATGGATAAGCCAGATTGCGAAAGCACAGCAAGCGGTGTACGGGTAGCATAACAGGAATTAAGCCGCTTGGCATAAAACGAATCTCGTAAAAGGACTTTCATCACGACAGCAACTGCGAAGCACAGGCACCCCTCGCACCAAAGGACTGTAAAGTCAAGTCCTTGGCTGTCTTACATCCTCGTCAAGGTTGGACACCAGCAGAATGGAGTTCAGTCCGGCTGCGGCGGCTGCCGCTTGCGGTGACAGCATCGCGGCTGCGGCTGCGGCGGCGGCTGCGGCTGCGGCAGCTTGCTGGTGATGCTGATGCGGCTGCTGCTGCTGCTGATGCTGCGGATGCTGCGGCGGCTGCTGCTGCGGGTGCATCTGAGCCCCATAGGTGAGGCTGAGAGTCCCCGGCGGGGCTTGCGGAGGCGGCGGAGGCGGCGGCGGTGGCAAAGCGGCCATGGTTGACACGGGAGGCAGCGGGCCGGTCAGGCCGGGGATCAGGCCGAATGATGAAGCTGCGGGGTTGGGGATGAAGCGGTGCTGGTTGAGGTCAATCTCAGCTCATCAAATGAACTGCATGGCCTGCAGTGCGACCTACCCAGAGCAAACTGCTCGCTGTCCAGCGTTGGAGCCAAGAATTGAGCCGCCGCCGGCGCGAATTCGAACCCGGTGTGCAGACCCGGAAACAGAGCCGGAAATAGTGTTGCTTCTGGAAGAGAGGGGTCGATTGTTGTTGCAGCTTGCTGTCTTTGTGTTGCGTCTGTTTGTGTGTCTGTCTGTCTGTCCGTCTGTTTGTCTGTGTGTCTGTCTGTCTGTCTGTCTGTCTGTCTGTCTGTCTGTCTGTCTGTCTGTCTGTCTGTCTGTCTGTCTGTCTGTCTGTCTGTCTGTCTGTCTGTCTGTCTGTCTGTCTGTCTGTCTGTCTGTCTGTCTGTCTGTCTGTCTGTCTGTCTGTCTGTCTGTCTGTCTGTCTGTCTGTCTGTCTGTCTGTCTGTCTGTCTGTCTGTCTGTCTGTCTGTCTGTCTGTCTGTCTGTCTGTCTGTCTTAGTGTCTGTCTTAGTGTCTGTCTTAGTGTCTGTCTGTCTGTCTGTCTGTCTGTCTGTCTGTCTGTCTGTCTGTCTTTCTGTCTGTCTGTCTGTCTGTCTGTCTGTCTGTCTGTCTGTCTGTCTGTCTGTCTGTCTGTCTGTCTGTCTGTCTGTCTGTCTGTCTTAGTGTTTGTCTTAGTGTCTGTCTTAGTGTCTGTCTGTCTGTCTGTCTATCTGTCTGTCTATCTGTCTGTCTGTCTGTCCGCACATAATTAATCATGCATCACTTGAGGGCTAGCGAGAGAATACTGCACTCCATAATCGTAGTTACTAATAAGGTTGCTATGCTTGGAGAAGCCTGCCGAGATTGACATGACATTGATGCAAGTCTATGCGCCATTGTATACAAGTTTCTGTTGTGTTGAGAGACAAGTTTGCATTCGGTATGAATAAGAGACCCCTTTCGCTTTCATAAAG
Source organism: Macrostomum lignano (assembly GCA_002269645.1). Classification (NCBI taxonomy): domain Eukaryota; kingdom Metazoa; phylum Platyhelminthes; family Macrostomidae; genus Macrostomum; species Macrostomum lignano. The sequence continues at coordinate 326,741 of NIVC01000658.1, forward strand.
CTCTTTGTACCAATAAATTCACAGTGTAACTGCTGGGGCACCCAAGTGTGTGAATCGTGCTTCACCTTCTCAAACAGAAGCCTGCTCACCCAGTGTGTCTCACTTTCTATTCATTCTTATTCTTGGCTTCTTGTGAGGCGCGCGCACAAGTCGTAGCTGCAGCTATTGTTGCTTGAGAGACCACACACGATTTTTTCTGCTTTTGACACAAAAGAAACTAAAAGCGAATATCTTCTTGTGTTTCGCTGTCAGCTAATTGCTATACAGCTGGTTCTGTTGAATGATAGTTCAAACTTGCAGGGTACTATGCATTGAATACCGCAGAGTGATATATCAGGCTGGGCCATAGACTAATATCTATTGTGCACCGACAGTGCGGAGCTTAAGTCAGGCTTGGCCATAGACTAATATCTATTGTGTACCGACAGTGTGGAGCTTAAGTCAGGCTTGGCCATAGACTAATATCTATTGTGTACCGACAGTGTGGAGCTTAAGTCAGGCTTAGCCATAGACTAATATATATTTATTGTGTACCGACAGAGCGGAGCTTAAGTCAGGCTTGGCCATAGACTAAAAGACTCACCGAGATGGGGTGTCATATTGTCAAAGTAGGCGAGCGATAGTCTCCGGGCGCCCTGGCAACGGTGAAATCGCGACTCTTGTCGTTGTTGAATTTCACGTTCAAGTTGTTGAGCTTGCTGAAGTCGATGCGGAGAGTGCAGCAGCCGTTGTAGATGTTCTGGTCGTTCAGGATCTGAAAGCGGAGTGGTTGCGAAGTGACCAAAAGCATCCGGTCACTTAGACTCCTCTAGAATTTTTCCCTCCGTTCATTCTGCTGGAGGCCCCCTAAAATCCCATGCTTTAAATCCCAACTCCCGTCCTATTCTGAGACCCCTATCATTCCACAGATCACCAAGCAATCCCATTCTCATATCCCATCCCATCTTATCCCACGGATCCAAGCCTATCTTGCTCTTAGATTTCGTCTTTTATTCGAATCTTGGATCCTATCCCTGTCCCACCATTCTTATATCCCATCTCACCCCATTCTAAGATAACATCTCTCAGATCTACGAGCATCCCAATTTCAGATCCCATGTCACTCCAATCCCAGATCCCATGTCTTCCAAATCTCCGATCCCATCTCATCCCAATGTCAGATCCCATCTCACTCCAATCTCAGATCCCATCTCATCCCAATCTCAGATCTCATCTCATCCAAATCTCAGATCCCATCTCATCGTAATCTAAGATTCCATGTCATGCCAGTCCCAGTTCCCATCTCACTCCAATCTCATATCCCATCTCATCCCAATCTTAGATCTCATCTCATCCCAGTCTCACCAGTTTTGCCGTCAGAGCCTCAGTGGAGCTTCCCATCTGGATGAGAGCCTGGAACGTGTCTGCAAAACATCCAACAATTAATCCGCAGTAAAGAGAGACAATAAGATTAAGAAAAGTGAATGGCAGGAAGAGCTCTCGGACTCCAGTTCGATTCCAAACCATCCCTCAGAGCACCAGCCTACAACAAAGTTTTGAGTAGGCGGGTAGGCGCACCGCCAAATTCTGAGCAATCCTGTGCGTTCTTGCTGCATTTTTGCTCTCAAAAAATTTGCCCCACTATGAGAAAGGAGCTCGGAGTGTAGATGGAGATGGAGGGGGGGCAGAGAGAAAAATGACATTAGAGATCCAATCCACCGAGTCCCGATGCAGCCAAGAAGCTAAGGCGGAGGCTGTGGGGGGATATTGCAATCGACACGGCAATACAACACAAACACACCGCTGCCTTCAGCAACTCCCCCCAGAGCCCGCCAGGATGAAAGAGGAGGCGGCGGGCGGCGGAGCCTCAGTGGAAATTTAATTTCGTCCGCCCCCCCCTTCCCAGACTCTTCAGGCAGCTCCGCGTCTTCTGCGCTGAGTTTAGAGAAGAGGAAAGAGAGACGCCAGCCACGCTCCGACTTCAAAGGCCATTCGAAAGCGACTCGACCCGCCCAGATTCGATGCTTTGGTGGCCATTTCAGGCAAAGGGAGCACTCACTGTTCTTGCTGAAGATGACTATCTTCTGCACTGTGCCAAACCGCGAGAATATCTGCAAGGATGCGGGTAGATAAATAGATAAATAGATAGATAGCTAGATAGATAGATAGCTAGATAGATAGATAGATAGATAGATAGATAGATAGATAGATAGATAGATAGATAGATAGATAGATAGATAGATAGATAGATAGATAGATAGATAGATAGATAGATAGATAGATAGATAGATAGATAGATAGATAGATAGATAGATAGATAGATAGATAGATAGATACATAGATAGATAGATAGATAGATAGATAGATAGATAGATAGATATATAGATAGATAGATAGATAGATAGATAGATAGATAGATAGATATATAGATAGATAGATAGATAGATAGATAGATAGACAGACAGACAGACAGACAGACAGACACTAAGACAGACACTAAGACAGACAGACAGACAGACAGACAGACAGACAGACAGACAGACAGAAAGACAGACAGACAGACAGACAGACAGACAGACAGACAGACAGACAGACAGACAGACAGACAGACAGACAGACAGACAGACAGACAGACAGACAGACAGACAGACAGACAGACAGACAGACAGACAGACAGACAGACAGACAGACAGACAGACAGACAGACAGACAGACAGACAGACAGACAGACAGACAGACAGACAGACAGACAGACAGACAGACAGACAGACAGACAGACAGACAGACAGACAGACAGACAGACAGACAGACAGACAGACAGACAGACAGACAGACAGACAGACAGACAGACAGACAGACAGACAGGCAGACAGACTGGCATACCTTGTGCAGCACCTCGATGGTGACAGGTGCGATGAGGTTCTCCACAATCACCCGCAGCACAGGCGGAGGCTCCTCCTGCTCATAGGTGGTCACCAGCCCGTTGGCTGAGCTCACGGCGTTGTCGGCTGCCGCATTCTGCAAGAATGGGAATTAAAAAGTACTATTAGTTATTGATTTATGAGCCAGTGAACCGTCATACAATGTGCCACAGACGCAAGCTGTCTCACGGGCTGTTCAGTCTTCAATTCGGGATGATTCGAGTACTGAATGATGATGGTGCGGCCTCGAGGTTCTCCACAATGCAGTCCTCCTGCTCATAGGTGGTCACCAGCCCGTTGGCTGAGCTCACGGCGTTGTCGGCTGCCGCATTCTGCAAGAATGGGAATTAAAAAGTACTATTAGTTATTGATTTATGAGCCAGTGAACCGTCATACAATGTGCCACAGACGCAAGCTGTCTCACGGGCTGTTCAGTCTTCAATTCGGGATGATTCGAGTACTGAATGATGATGGTGCAATGGTGGCTGGATGCTGGCCGTAGTACTCGATCATTTTGCTGGCTGACTCCTGCGTCTTCATCTCCAGCAGAGCCTGGAGAAATTTATTGATTGACATTTTTGCTTTTTTTAACCAAGAGTGACGAATCAATAGTTTCTGACTTTGATATCGGAGTCAGGCAGTTTGATGTTGGGATAAGTGAGATTGGAAGAGATATAGAATCGGTGAGATTAGATATGGAATCAGTGAGATTAGATATGGAATCAGTGAGATTAGATATGGAATCAGTGAGATTAGATTTGAAATTTATGAAACTAGTCTATGCGCTAGTACATCCCTGACATCCCCCTGTAGCTCTAATAAACACGGATTATTGTAAAACATATTTCCTAATCCAGCCTCGTCTGCTCGGTCAAATGTCTCCTGCTCAGAGGCAGAGCCGGTCCCCTAGCTGGAGCAGCAGCCATCTGTTCTTCCCCTCAGTCTTGGCAACGAGTCCCATAGCCTTGAAGAAAGCCCAAAATTCATGTCAGCTTTGCTCCTCTCCCAACCCAATCCCAACCCACCCAACAACAAGCGCTGCTTTTGCAGATGCTTAAAAAGAATTTCGACTCTGTCTGGCTGAGCCTCGCATTTTGGAAGGCTGGCTGGGGGTTCTGTTTGCATAGGGGGCCGAGGCAAAGCGAGGAGGGGACGGAGGCTGGGAGGGAGTTTTTTCCTGCTTTTGTTCTTTGAATGCGACGGCTGTGAGTCTGGAGGCTTGAGGACTCGACGCCTGAGCAAACATGCAGGGCCTCGCGCACGGGCATCTGGTGGGCAGAGGGGAGGGGAGGCCCTCACCCAAATCCCTCCTGTGTTGTTCTTGTCCGCAGTGCACATTGTGAATGGAGGCAGAGGAGAGAGAGAGAGAGAGAGAAAGAGAGAGAGAGAATGCTGCACTCAGCCTCATCCCACAGCCCAGTGTTCTGGTAGGCAGCCTGCCCCAGCCTCCCTCAGCCTTCAGCATAACCAGCCCGCATCCCCATCATGCAGCAGCAGCAGCAGCTTTTAAACAAAAGAGCTGATGGGTATCGATCCTGCCTGGGCTGTGTCAGAGGAAGGCATATTTCTGGGGAATCCCATCTCTCCCATACTTGGCGCTACCAGGAAAGTATATATAATAACAATTTGCCATCACCGAGGGATCGGCTGAATTGTCACCCCAGGATTTGAGAGCCATCTCTAGAGTGGCTTGCTGTCCGGAATTGAAGTGCGAACTGAAGAGGTGAAGCAGATGGGGCAGACCTGCTGTCCGCAGCGCCATCAAGCTAGGGTCTATTTGTTGGGGCTGGGGGCAATGCATTTTGTCGGGCAAAAAACTATGTAGAAAAAAATATGCAACTATTCTATCATCGATAGCTGCATGCTCTCTCTCTCTCTCTCTCTCTCTCTCTCTCTCTCTCTCTCTCTCTCTCTCTCTCTCTCTCTCTCTCTCTCTCTCTCTCTCTCTCTCTCTCTCTCTCTCTCTCTCTCTCGATTCACTCAGGCTGGCTTCGGGTTTGTCACCATCTCTGTCCTGCCTTCTGTTCGACTGACAGGCAGCCACCAACCAGCCCCTATCACTGGAGTTGCAGGCCTGAGCAAACACCTGCTTTCTCTACCTGCTGAGTTTACCTTTCCCTAGCTCACTCACTGAAGTTTAGCATGAGCTTAGCATGAGCTGCATCTGCACAGGGAGTAGCAGCTTCAGTCCGGCAGCAGGTGAATCAATGATCTGCTTGCGGTGCCAGCTTTACTGGCGGGCTGGCTGACACAAAGCCAGTGAGTGAATGATATTCCCGCTGCCACCCATGCAGTAGTCAAGTGTTGCCCCTGTGACTGTTTGCTTCCAGAGCGAACTGTTTCAAATTTCATTCTTGAGTACAATTCTGACTGATTTCATTAATAACCTCATGCGAGAGTTCATGACTTACTTCCTTTTCAAGTTTATGTGTGAGTTCATGAGTGATTTCATGAGTGATTTCATGAGTGATTTCATGAGTGAGTTCATGAGTGATTTCATGAGTGAGTTCATGTGTGAGTTCACGAGTGAATTAATGTGTGAGTTCATGTGTGAGTTCAAGTGTGAGTTCACGAGTAAATTCATGTGTGAGTTCATGTGTGAGTTCATGTGTGAGTTCACGAGTGAATTCATGTGTGAGTTCATGTGTGAGTTCATGTGTGAGTTCACGAGTGAATTCATGTGTGAGTTCATGTGTGAGTTCATGTGTGAGTTCATGTGTGAGTTCATGTGTGAGTTCATGTGTGAGTTCACGAGTAAATTCATGTGTGAGTTCATGTGTGAGTTCATGTGTGAGTTCATGAGTGAGTTCATGAGTGAGTTTATGAGTGAGTTTATGAGTGAGTTCATGAGTGAGTTTATGAGTGAGTTCGTGAGTGAGTTCATGTGTGAGTTTATGAGTGAGTTCATGTGTGAGTTTATGAGTGAGTTCATGAGTGAGTGGATGAGAGATGAGAGATGAGAGAGACACAGGGAGAGATGAGAGACGCAGGGAGAGATGAGAGACACAGGGAGAGATGAGAGACACAGGGAGAGATGAGAGACACAGGAAGAGATGAGAGACACAGGGAGAGATGAGAGACACAGGAAAGATGAGAGACACAGGGAGAGATATTAGCACAGGGAGAGATGAGAGACACAGGGAGAGATGAGAGACACAGGAAGAGATATTAGCACAGGGAGAGATGAGAGACACAGGGAGAGATGAGAGACACAGGAAAGATGAGAGACACAGGGAGAGATGAGAGACACAGGAAGAGATGAGAGACACAGGGAGAGATGAGAGACACAGGAAAGATGAGAGACACAGGGAGAGATGAGAGACACAGGAAAGATGAGAGACACAGGGAGAGATATTAGCACAGGGAGAGATGAGAGACACAGGGAGAGATGAGAGACACAGGAAGAGATGAGAGACACAGGGAGAGATGAGAGACACAGGAAAGATGAGAGACACAGGGAGAGATATTAGCACAGGGGGAGATGAGAGACACAGGGAGAGATGAGAGACACAGGAAGAGATGAGAGACACAGGGAGAGATGAGAGACACAGGGAGAGATGAGAGACACAGGAAAGATGAGAGACACAGGGAGAGATATTAGCACAGGGAGAGATGAGAGACACAGGGAGAGATGAGAGACACAGGAAAGATGAGAGACACAGGGAGAGATGAGAGACACAGGAAGAGATGAGAGACACAGGGAGAGATGAGAGACACAGGAAAGATGAGAGACACAGGGAGAGATATTAGCACAGGGAGAGATGAGAGACACAGGGAGAGATGAGAGACACAGGAAAGATGAGAGACACAGGGAGAGATGAGAGACACAGGAAGAGATGAGAGACACAGGGAGAGATGAGAGACACAGGAAAGATGAGAGACACAGGGAGAGATGAGAGACACAGGAAAGATGAGAGACACAGGAAAGATGAGAGACACAGGGAGAGATATTAGCACAGGGAGAGATGAGAGACACAGGGAGAGATGAGAGACACAGGGAGAGATGAGAGACACAGGAAGAGATGAGAGACACAGGGAGAGATGAGAGACACAGGAAGAGATGAGAGACACAGGGAGAGATGAGAGACACAGGAAAGATGAGAGACACAGGGAGAGATATTAGCACAGGGAGAGATGAGAGACACAGGAAGAGATGAGAGACACAGGGAGAGATGAGAGACACAGGGAGAGATATTAGCACAGGGAGAGATGAGAGACACAGGGAGAGATGAGAGACACAGGGAGAGATGAGAGACACAGGAAGAGATGAGAGACACAGGGAGAGATGAGAGACACAGGAAGAGATGAGAGACACAGGGAGAGATGAGAGACACAGGAAGAGATGAGAGACACAGGGAGAGATGAGAGACACAGGGAGAGATATTAGCACAGGGAGAGATGAGAGACACAGGAGAGATGAGAGACACAGGGAGAGATGAGAGACACAGGAAGAGATGAGAGACACAGGGAGAGATGAGAGACACAGGAAGAGATGAGAGACACAGGGAGAGATGAGAGACACAGGAAAGATGAGAGACACAGGGAGAGATATTAGCACAGGGAGAGATGAGAGACACAGGAAGAGATGAGAGACACAGGGAGAGATGAGAGACACAGGAAAGATGAGAGACACAGGGAGAGATATTAGCACAGGGAGAGATGAGAGACACAGGGAGAGATATTAGCACAGGAAGAGATGAGAGACACAGGGAGAGATGAGAGACACAGGAAGAGATGAGAGACACAGGGAGAGATGAGAGACACAGGAAAGATGAGAGACACAGGGAGAGATATTAGCACAGGGAGAGATGAGAGACACAGGAAGAGATGAGAGACACAGGGAGAGATGAGAGACACAGGAAAGATGAGAGACACAGGGAGAGATATTAGCACAGGGAGAGATGAGAGACACAGGGAGAGAAAAGAGACACAGGGAGAGATGAGAGACACAGGAAGAGATGAGAGACACAGGGAGAGATATTAGCACAGGGAGAGATGAGAGACACAGGGAGAGATATTAGCACAGGGAGAGATGAGAGACGCAGGGAGAACTAAGAAATTGTTTAAACCAATCATAAAACACTCGAGATGGCAGAAAATCATAAAGCCATCCAATACCATCCACCAACCTGGTTTTTCTTCTTGGCCAGGACCATGTTGGTCATGTAACCGAACGGCACTCCCAGCTGCACAATGTCATTCTCTGTGGACTCCTGCGGTACATTGCGGATGTGCAGCACCCTCGACGGCGACGGTTCGGGGGCGTGCGAGGATTCTAGGCGGACCTGCAGTGGTTAAACAGGAAATCGATTTGAACTTTTCCGTTGTAAAGGGCCTGGGTGTGCTAGTGAGGGTCTGGGTGTTCTAGTGAGGGCCTGGGTGTTCTAGTGAGGGTCTGGGTGTTCTAGTGAGGGTCTGGGTGTTCTAGTGAGGGTCTGGGTGTTCTAGTGAGGGTCTGGGTGTTCTAGTGAGGGTCTGGGTGTTCTAGTGAGGGTCTGGGTGTTCTAGTGAGGGCCTAGGTGTGCTAGTGAGGGTCTGGGTGTTCTAGTGAGGGTCTGGGTGTTCTAGTGAGGGTCTGGGTGTTCTAGTGAGGGTCTGAGTGTTCTAGTGAGGGTCTGGGTGTTCTAGCGAGGGTCTGGGTGTTCTAGTGAGGGTCTGGGTGTTCTAGTGAGGGTCTGGGTGTTCTAGTGAGGGTCTGAGTGTTCTAGTGAGGGTCTGGGTGTTCTAGTGAGGGTCTGGGTGTTCTAGCGAGGGTCTGGGTGTTCTAGTGAGGGTCTGGGTGTTCTAGTGAGGGTCTGGGTGTTCTAGTGAGGGTCTGGGTGTTCTAGTGAGGGTTTGGGTGTTCTAGTGAGAGTCTGGGTGTTCTAGTGAGGGTTTGGGTGTTCTAGTGAGGGTCTGAGAGCTCTAGAAAGGCTCTGGAAGTTGCAAGGTGCTCCAGAAGGGGGGCCGTAGCCCAGCGGTAGCGCAGCTGCTCTGATGTGCCAGCGGCCCAGGCTCGATTCCAAATGCAGTCACATTAATTTAGGGCCTAAATTAGAATCTCGGCTTGGCTCTGCTCGTGCAGTTAACTGCTTCGAGGCCCAACCCCCAAGGCACAGTGAGGTGTACATGCCTAACGATAAATAAAGTTAGGGCCGCTGTACACTCCTGTGTGAGTGTGTGCCTGTGCGTATGACTGCGTACGTATCCGCGCGCTTGTGTGCCTGCTCAGGGGAGTCGGCGGAATGGGCAGCAATGTCTCTCGCCGGTTGTGTGACAATGTCGCTAGAAAAGGCGCCCCACAAACATTTGCCCACCTTCTTGGCGTCAGTAATTTCCAGGCTCTCCATGGGACTCCCGATGCCGTGGCAGCCGTGTTGGTGACCGACTCCGCCGCCGCCGCCGCCCGCCGCTGCCGACACCGTGACCGTTGCTTCCGCTGCCCTGGATGTCGTCGGCTGGTCCTCGCTAAAAAAAATAAAGTTGACGAGAAATATACGAGGAATCGCCGTAATGAAAGAGGTAGCATGAGCCAGCTATCGCTTGGACTTCCACTCTGTCTGTGGCTTCTCAATTTCTGCCGGGCCAAGTTAACAGAACGGGGGGGAGAGAAAGCGAGAATGGGAGGGCTTAATGGCATTTTAATGGTATTACGCTGACAATGAATCTATAGAAGCTGCTTGTTTACTTTTGCTTGATGTAGACACCATCCGATCCAGTGCCTGCTGGTTACAGTTGGGGCTGTTTCTGAATTCAGATTCATCCGCCGGTTCGGGACTGCATCAAATTGCATCATGTGGACTGATCAAGAATTCACCCGGGCTGTTTGCTGAGTTGTAAAGGGCCTGGGTGTGCTAGTGAGGGTCTGGGTGTTCTAGTGAGGGCCTGGGTGTTCTAGTGAGGGTCTGGGTGTTCTAGTGAGGGTCTGGGTGTTCTAGTGAGGGTCTGGGTGTTCTAGTGAGGGTCTGGGTGTTCTAGTGAGGGCCTGGGTGTTCTAGTGAGGGCCTAGGTGTGCTAGTGAGGGTCTGGGTGTTCTAGTGAGGGTCTGGGTGTTCTAGTGAGGGTCTGGGTGTTCTAGTGAGGGTCTGGGTGTACTAGTGAGGGTCTGAGTGTTCTAGTGAGGGTCTGGGTGTTCTAGTGAGGGTCTGGGTGTTCTAGCGAGGGTCTGGGTGTTCTAGTGAGGGTCTGGTGTTCTAGTGAGGGTCTGGGTGTTCTAGTGAGGGTCTGGGTGTTCTAGTGAGGGTCTTGGTGTTCTAGTGAGGGTTTGGGTGTTCTAGTGAGAGTCTGGGTGTTCTAGTGAGGGTTTGGGTGTTCTAAGTGAGGGTCTGAGAGCTCTAGAAAGGCTCTGGAAGTTGCAAGGTGCTCCAGAAGGGGGGCCGTAGCCCAGCGGTAGCGCAGCTGCTCTGATGTGCCAGCGGCCCAGGCCGATTCCAAATGCAGTCACATTAATTTAGGGCCTAAATTAGAATCTCGGCTTGGCTCTGCTCGTGCAGTTAACTGCTTCGAGGCCCAACCCCCAAGGCACAGTGAGGTGTACATGCCTAACGATAAATAAAGTTAGGGCCGCTGTACACTCCTGTGTGAGTGTGTGCCTGTGCGTAGACTGCGTACGTATCCGCGCGCTTGTGTGCCTGCTCAGGGGAGTCGGCGGAATGGGCAGCAATGTCTCTCGCCGGTTGTGTGACAATGTCGCTAGAAAAGGCGCCCACAAACATTTGCCCACCTTCTTGGCGTCAGTAATTCCAGGCTCTCCATGGGACTCCCGATGCCGTGGCAGCCGTGTTGGTGACCGACTCCGCCGCCGCCGCCGCCGCGCTGCCGACACCGTGACCGTGCTTCCGCTGCCCTGGATGTCGTCGGCTGGTCCTCGCTAAAAAAAAT
>NIVC01000658.1:347500-490308 GCA_002269645.1 Macrostomum lignano
CCCTCCACTCTCCTTCTCTCCCCCCTCTCTCCCTCCATTCTCCTTGTCTCCCTTCCCTCTCTCCTTCTCTCCCTCCCCTTCTCTCCCTCCATTCTCCTTGTCTCCCTCCTCTCTCCCTTCTCTCCCTCCTCTCTCCCTTCTCTCCCTCCTCTCTCCCTCCCCTCTCTCCCTCCACTCTCATTCTCTCCCTCCCTTTTCCCCCTCTTTCCCTTTCTCCCTCTCCACTCATCTCCCTCATCTTTCTTCCATCTCTCCCTTCTTTCCACTCTCCCCTCTCACCCTCTGTTCCTTCTCTCTCTTACATCTCTTCCCTTCTCCCCCCTCCCTCCCAATCGCTCCCCTCATTCTGAGTGATTTCTGCCGCCAAGGCATGCGCAATAATGTTTGTGTTTCTCTTAACAGTTCTATTCCGGTTTCTTTATTCCGCCATTGAATCTGCCTCCCTCGGCAATGCCCAGCTTCCAACAGTTCTGTCTAGGCCTATATAGTCTGGCCTAGCTTGGTCATGGAGCCAAGCATGGGATCATTATTGAGTCTTCATTATTGGATTATTTGATTATAGAGAGGCAAGGCAGACGGCTAATCCGGGAGCCAAAATCAGCAATGACATCCGCGCAAAAGAAAGAAAAAAGTTTCCAAAAGATTCCAAAACCTTTGACCGCATTGTTGTTGTCAAGGGTCTCCCGGTAGGCACTCGAAGCAATATTCGAGTCAGTTCTGTCTCCATGCGGATGTTCGAACCTCAATTTAGGTGGCAACCATAGCGGAAGAACTCACGGCCCTGTTTCCTGACTTGCTTCTCCAGATTATGTAATGCTTTTTTTCAGGATTTCCCGTCCTACTGGCGTTTTCAAGATGAAGCTTCGCGTAACTTTGAGCATAGTCTCTTTCAAGTATTTCGCTTTCCAGAAATTTCTATGGATAAATAGTTCGTTGAGTTTACTATATCTATCAGGCACTCAGGCACTCCGGTTCAAGGCACTCCGATTAGGGACTCCGATCAGGCACTCCGATCAGGCACTCTGATCAGGCACTCCGGTTCAAGGCACTCCGATTCAAGGCACCACGATTCAGGGCACTCTGATCAGGCACTCCAATTCAAGGCACTCTGAATCAAGACACTCAGATTAGGCACACCGATTAGGCACTCCAAATCAAGGCACTCCGATTAAAGGCACTCCGATTATGCACTCCGATCAGGCACTCCGATCAGGCACTCCGATCAGGCACTCCGATTAGGCACTCCGATCAGGCACTCCGATCAGGCACTCCGATCAGGCACTCCAAATCAAGGCACTCCGATCAGGCACTCCGATCAGGCACTCCGCTCAGGCACTCCGGTCAGGCACTCAGATTAGGCACTCTTTATCAGGCACTCTTTATCAGGCACTCAGATCAGTCACTCCGATTAGGCACTCCGATCAGGCACTCCGCTCAGGCACTCCGATTGCTAATCAGGCACGTCAGCGAAACAGTGCCTCCCACAACTCAAGCAGTCTTTACAAGTAAGCTTCAATGAAAAAATACCCGCTGCGTACAAAGACAACACACCATTGAATGTTTTTCTCTTTCTGATGTCGCCCATTCATTCATCCCATACTAATTCTATCAAGCTGACAACCGGCGGAACTGCACGACACGTCAAGGGCGCTGCCATCCTTGCCCGCCTGTAAGCCTGCTGTGCACTTACTAATAGGGAAATGGCAGCTGAGGATCCAAGAAAACTAAAGCAGATTTCCGAGAGGATGAATGCAGCCTCACAGCTTTGAGCCTACTTCGTCTCCTAAGCTGGCAATTTTGCTGTTGTAGCGATAATCTTTGGCTGGCCGCTCACTGCTCACTGCTCACTCACTCGATCCCGGTCACTCCAAAACCCCGTGACGGACACTTCGTTCCAACGATGCATCCCGGCCGAACTTCTCGCTGATCCCGGGCCGCCTAAACCGCTAGGGATCTGCTGTGAGGATCCAATCCAATCATATGTTCTCCCTTCTTTCCAGCATCTGCGAGCAAACTTCTTTCGAGGGGGGGGGGGTTGGTGGGGGCGTTTGGCGGCAGAAGTCAGGCAGCTCTTGACGCCAAAAAAAGCAAGAACTGTTGATATAAACACCAACAGTAGACCAATGAGAGCATTTGAAGACTGGAAAGACAGACAGACAGACAGACAGACAGACAGACAGACAGACAGACAGACAGACAGACAGACAGACAGACAGACAGACGGACAGACAGACGGACAGACAGACAGACAGACAGACAGACAGACAGACAGACAGAAAGACAGACAGACAGACAGACAGACAGACAGACAGACAGACAGACAGACAGACAGACAGACAGACAGACAGACAGACAGACAGAAAGACAGACAGACAGACAGACAGACAGACAGACAGACAGACAGACAGACAGACAGACAGACAGACAGACAGACAGACAGACAGACAGACAAACAGACAGACCAACACCCATCACGCCAATTGATGCTTTTCCCTAAAATGTTTCCCCTAAAAATATGACTTGCATTGCGACTTCTGGTTCAGACTCAGAGAGGCACAAACCAGGGATATAAATAATTAAATTATGCTTATTGCTCGTGTCGGTATGCATGGATGCGTGTTGTGCACAATGGGCTGTAGCTCGTATGAACAGTTCAGGTGTAGCGCGGTATCTCATTGTGCAGGGGTTTAACGAGACTGACTGACTCGCGCCAGAGGTTCGGGCATTCAAGGGTCTTTGCTGACGACTGCTTTTGTAATTGTTGTGGGGCGTTGTGGCTCAGAATAATTGAGGTTGTAAAATCTACTCCAGAATGACGTTCATCAGTCCCCATCCCAATACCGATCCCGATCCCAATCCAAATCCCGATCCCAATCCCGATCCCGATCCCAATCCCGATCCCGATCCCAATCCCGATCCCGATCCCAATCCAAATCCCGATCCCGATCCCGATCCCAATCCAAATCCCGATCCCAATCCCGATCCCGATCCCAATCCAAATCCCGATCCCAATCCCGATCCCGATCCCGATCCCAATCCAAATCCCGATCCCAATCCCGATCCCGATCCCAATCCAAATCCCGATCCCAATCCCGATCCCGATCACAATCCAAATCCCGATCCCAATCCCGATCCCGATCCCAATCCCGATCCCGATCCCAATCCAAATCCCGATCCCAATCCCGATCCCGATCCCAATCCCAATCCCGATCCCAATCCAAATCCCGATCCCGATCCCAATCCCGATCCCAATCCCGATCCCAATCCCGATCCCGATCCCAATCCCGATCCCGATCCCAATCCAAATCCCGATCCCGATCCCAATCCCGATCCCAATCCCGATCCCGATCCCAATCCCGATCCCAATCCAAATCCCATCCCGATCCCGATCCCAATCCAAATCCTGATCCCAACCCCGATCCCAACCCCGATCCCAACCCCGATCCCAACCCCGATCCCAACCCCGATCCCATCCCGATCCCGATCCCAATCCAAATCCTGATCCCAACCCCGATCCCAACCCCGATCCCAACCCCGATCCCAACCCCGATCCCAACCCCGATCTCAACCCCGATCCCAACCCCGATCCCAGCCCTGATCCCAACCCCGATCCCAACCCCGATCCCAACCCCGATCCCAACCCCGATCCCAACCCCGATCCCAACCCCGATCCCAACCCCGATCCCAACCCCGATCCCAACCCCGATCCCAACCCGATCCCAACCCCGATCCCAACCCCGATCCCAACCCCGATCCCAACCCCGATCCCAACCCCGATCCCAACCCCGATCCCAACCCCGATCCCAACCCCGATCCCAACCCCGATCCCAACCCCGATCCCAACCCCGATCCCAACCCCGATCCCGATCCCGATCCCAATCCCGATCCCAACCCGATCCCGATCCCGATCCCAATCCAAATCCCAATCCCGATCCCAACCCGATCCTGATCCCAATACCCATTCCAGTCTCAAACATCATCAAAATTTTAATCTCATTTTCTTATACAGCCGAACGAATTTCGCTTCTTTACCAAGCCAGCCTTTCAACTCATATTCGGGCATTCATAATTCAGATCAGTGGTTCAAAGCCTCGGGGATTCGGACTTAGTAACTGCCGCATCAGCTGCGCTCATTATGTAACTACGAGTATCTATTTACAAAGGATTCTGCTGCACTGGGCTGATAAAAATTTCTGTTGAAAAATTATTTATTACTATATACGTTGCGTCATCCGGGTTAGAAGTCACAGCTGCATGGTTTTGCTAGTCAGAGTGTCCATCTCCAGTATCTATCTGTCTATCTATCTGTCTATCTATCTATCTATCTATCTATCTATCCATCTATCTATCTATCTATCTATCTATCTATCTATCTATCTATCTATCTATCTATCTATCTATCTATCTATCTATCTATCTATCTATCTATCTATCTATCTATCTATCTACCTGCGCACTCTCAACAAGAGCAACCATATTGCTTTGGCAGCAGGTAGTCTATCCTTCTGTCCCAACCATATCACAATGTCGAACGAGTCCTCTTCGAAAGCGTTCCGTATTGCATACAACAATGTCCAAAAAACTAGACAGGATAGAGACTGCTAGCAGCAGCTCTGTGCTCAACCTATCTAGTGTCACTCTGTCTGAAAGCGAAACTCAAGTTTTAGAAATGGGGAAAAACTTCGTGCCAGCCCCTTTACGGATAGGTTCTGAACTTCTTTTCGAGTCCGTCAGGAACTTCAAACAGCGAATCGCGTTGAACTCCCTCCTCCAGCGCCGAACCTGTGCTTTCACTCTGCACGCAACAGGACGCGCCTCAATTCCTAACATCAATCTGGATAAGTGGCAGTCACACAAAGACCTCTTTGATGCGCTGGACAAAGTCAAAATCCCAGAAGTCATTTGCAACAAACCAAATTTGCCACAGGACCTTCGACATGCACTGCAAAGTCTCCGCAA
This sequence comes from Macrostomum lignano, assembly GCA_002269645.1. Classification (NCBI taxonomy): domain Eukaryota; kingdom Metazoa; phylum Platyhelminthes; family Macrostomidae; genus Macrostomum; species Macrostomum lignano. The sequence continues at coordinate 352,460 of NIVC01000658.1, forward strand.
CAACAAAAGTATCGTCATTAAGCCTGCCGACAAAGGCAGTAACCTGGTAGTCTTAAACCGCGAGGATTACATAGCAGAAGCCAGCAGACAACTTTCTAATTCCAGCTTCTATAAACCGATTGATTCGGCTTCAAGAATCCAAACCGCTCCTCGAATCAAAAAAATCTTTCAAGATTTCAGAGACGAAAAGGTCATCAATAATCACCAATATTCCCAGCTGGTTCCACCTGCGGAGCCGAGGGATAGGATTTTCTATCTACTTCCGAAAATTCACAAGGATCCGGAGACTTGGCCAAACCGTGGAATCCCTCCAGGCCGACCCATTGTCTCTGACTGCAACTCCGAAAGTTACATGAGTGCCAGGTTCATCGATCTCTATCTGCAGCCTATTGCCAAGGAACAGAACTCCTTCATTAGAGACACTGATCACTTTCAAGCAGCTATTCATGACTTGACGTACGACAAAGAAGAGAGCGTCTTCCTGGTCACAATGGATGTCGAATCCTTGTACACGAACATACCTACGGAGAAGGGGATTAAAACTGTTAGGGACGCTTTTCAAAACTTTCCTCAACCATCAAGACCTGACGAGAAACTACTGGAGCTCCTTGACATCAATCTGACTAAGAATGACATGGTGTTCAACGAAAAACGCTATCTGCAGGTTAAGGGCACAAGCATGAGAAAATCATTTGCTCCATCCTATGCCAATATTTTCATGTCTGATTGGGAGTCCAAAGCTTTGAACACAGCTCCTTTTGCCCCTCATTTTTACAAGCGCTACATTGATGATATTTTCATGACTTTCATCGGGACGGAGGCACAACTGGAGCAGCTACACAGACATCTGAACAGCTGCGACAATAACATACGCCTCACAATGCAGTACAGTAGAGATAAAATCAACTTTTTGGACTGCTGTGTCTCTTTGACTAACGAAGACAACAGGAAGAGATTAACCTGCTCGATCTACTTCAAACCCACGGACTCCCGCCAATTATTGAACCCGAATTCTTTTCACCCAAAGCACACATTCAAAGGCATCATGAAATCCCAGTTTCTCCGCTACGCTCGCCGCTGCACCTTCAAAGAGGACTTTGACAAGGCTAGCAGCAGCCTGATGAGCATCCTTAAAAAGCAGGGACACTCGGTCCGCTTGATCCGAGACGCTAAAAAGTCAGCTCTCATACAACTTGGACTTTATATAGATTTTCAGTGGGCTTTCGGCTTCCAAGACTGCAGAAACCGAGACTGTGCTGTATGCCGACGACACGGCTGCTTTGGCCAAGTTTGTCCCGGTTCCACAGCAACTAAAATGGCCTACAGAATTTGTCAGAAGGTCCGCTGTAACTCCAGGTGCGCGGTCTACGCAATTCTTTGCAATACCTGTAATGGCCGTTGCATTTATGTCGGCGAAACAGATGGAGCTATCAAGGTCAGACTCCAGGCCCACCTAAGTGACATTAGGCTCGCTAAGGACACCCCTGTTAGCAGACATTTTTGCTCTCCGAATCACTGCCTCGACGATCTTCGCTTCATGGGGCTCTGGTATCTCAGCACCGAGAGCGAGACCAGCAAAGAAGGAGCGCTACGCAGACGCAGGGTCATGGAACAGAAACTCATCTCCCTGCTGAGCACGCAGTCACCTGCAGGCCTCATTACAATTAACAGCAACACAAGCGCTTGTATCCCAATAGTTATTCCTTTTACGGATAGATCGACTAATATTGTACACGAAATTCGCACTGTTTTCTCAAACCATGCACATGGGTTGGACACTGTTGCTGCGTACACTCGAGCACCCTCTCTAAAGGACATTCTTTGCCCCTCAAAACTGCCTGCCCTCACTGATGGTATTGATTAAACTTTCAGAGTGAGCACTATTGAGCAACGCGCGACGGAGACCCTATTTGATTTACCTTGGTTAGAGCTGCCACTGCGTGAGAGGTTTTTTCAAACGTCTATCTATCTATCTATCTATCTATCTATCTATCTATCTATCTATCTATCTATCTATCTATCTATCTATCTATCTATCTATCTATCTATCTATCTATCTATCTATCTATCTATCTATCTATCTATCTATCTATCTATCTATCTATCTATCTATCTATCTATCTATCTATCTATCTATCTATCTATCTATCTATCTATCTATCTATCTATCTATCTATCTATCTATCTATCTATCTATCTATCTATCTATCTATCTATCTATCTATCTATCTATCTATCTATCTATCTATCTATCTATCTATCTATCTATCTATCTATCTATCTATCTATCTATCTATCTATCTATCTATCTATCTATCTATCTATCTATCTATCTATCTATCTATCTATCTATCTATCTATCTATCTATCTATCTATCTATCTATCTATCTATCTATCTATCTATCTATCTATCTATCTATCTATCTATCTATCTATCTATCTATCTATCTATCTATCTATCTATCTATCTATCTATCTATCTATCTATCTATCTATCTATCTATCTATCTATCTATCTATCTATCTATCTATCTATCTATCTATCTATCTATCTATCTATCTATCTATCTATCTATCTATCTATCTATCTATCTATCTATCTATCTATCTATCTATCTATCTGTCTATCTATCTGTCTATCTATCTATCTATCTATCTATCTATCTATCTATCTATCTATCTATCTATCTATCTATCTATCTATCTATCTATCTATCTATCTATCTATCTATCTATCTATCTATCTATCTATCTATCTATCTATCTATCTATCTATCTATCTATCTATCTATCTATCTATCTATCTATCTATCTATCTATCTATCTATCTATCTATCTATCTATCTATCTATCTATCTATCTATCTATCTATCTATCTATCTATCTATCTATCTATCTATCTATCTATCTATCTATCTATCTATCTATCTATCTATCTATCTATCTATCTATCTATCTATCTATCTATCTATCTATCTATCTATCTATCTATCTATCTATCTATCTATCTATCTATCTGTCTATCTATCTGTCTATCTATCTATCTATCTATCTATCTATCTATCTATCTATCTATCTATCTATCTATCTATCTATCTATCTATCTATCTATCTATCTATCTATCTATCTATCTATCTATCTATCTATCTATCTATCTATCTATCTATCTATCTATCTATCTATCTATCTATCTATCTATCTATCTATCTATCTATCTATCTATCTATCTATCTATCTATCTATCTATCTATCTATCTATCTATCTATCTATCTATCTATCTATCTATCTATCTATCTATCTATCTATCTATCTATCTATCTATCTATCTATCTATCTATCTATCTATCTATCTATCTATCTATCTATCTATCTATCTATCTATCTATCTATCTATCTATCTATCTATCTATCTATCTATCTATCTATCTATCTATCTATCTATCTATCTATCTATCTATCTATCTATCTATCTATCTATCTATCTATCTATCTATCTATCTATCTATCTATCTATCTATCTATCTATCTATCTATCTATCTATCTATCTATCTATCTATCTATCTATCTATCTATCTATCTATCTATCTATCTATCTATCTATCTATCTATCTATCTATCTATCTATCTATCTATCTATCTATCTATCTATCTATCTATCTATCTATCTATCTATCTATCTATCTATCTATCTATCTATCTATCTATCTATCTATCTATCTATCTATCTATCTATCTATCTATCTATCTATCTATCTATCTATCTATCTATCTATCTATCTATCTATCTATCTATCTATCTATCTATCTATCTATCTATCTATCTATCTATCTATCTATCTATCTATCTATCTATCTATCTATCTATCTGTCTATCTATCTATCTATCTATCTATCTATCTATCTATCTGTCTATCTATCTGTCTATCTATCTATCTATCTGTCTATCTATCTGTCTATCTATCTATCTATCTATCTATCTATCTATCTATCTATCTATCTATCTATCTATCTATCTATCTATCTATCTATCTATCTATCTATCTATCTATCTATCTATCTATCTATCTATCTATCTATCTATCTATCTATCTATCTATCTATCTATCTATCTATCTATCTATCTATCTATCTATCTATCTATCTATCTATCTATCTATCTATCTATCTATCTATCTATCTATCTATCTATCTATCTATCTATCTATCTATCTATCTATCTATCTATCTATCTATCTATCTATCTATCTATCTATCTATCTATCTATCTATCTATCTATCTATCTATCTATCTATCTATCTATCTATCTATCTATCTATCTATCTATCTATCTATCTATCTATCTATCTATCTATCTATCTATCTATCTATCTATCTATCTATCTATCTATCTATCTATCTATCTATCTATCTATCTATCTATCTATCTATCTATCTATCTATCTATCTATCTATCTATCTATCTATCTATCTATCTATCTATCTATCTATCTATCTATCTATCTATCTATCTATCTATCTATCTATCTATCTATCTATCTATCTATCTATCTATCTATCTATCTATCTATCTATCTATCTATCTATCTATCTATCTATCTATCTATCTATCTATCTATCTATCTATCTATCTATCTATCTATCTATCTATCTATCTATCTATCTATCTATCTATCTATCTATCTATCTATCTATCTATCTATCTATCTATCTATCTATCTATCTATCTATCTATCTATCTATCTATCTATCTATCTATCTATCTATCTATCTATCTATCTATCTATCTATCTATCTATCTATCTATCTATCTATCTATCTATCTATCTATCTATCTATCTATCTATCTATCTATCTATCTATCTATCTATCTATCTATCTATCTATCTATCTATCTATATCTATCTATCTATCTATCTATCTATCTGCTCGTGTTTATTTGTCCGCAGAAGTGCAGTTCCAGTGTCCAGAGATAATGAGTGGAACTGCACTGAAGCTGAGCACAGAGTGCCATCAGCAGCCTTGACTGTGTGGCCGGCGGCAATCCCCAGACTGCGCCATTTATATTTATATGAAAAATGGCCAACTTTGAGAAAGCCCGCCGCATCCTTGAGAATGGCTCCCAGTCCCAGTCTTATCGGTTCTCAATCCAGCACCTCGATTCGCGAAACGCCCTCTGTTCCAGCTTCCCCCTTTCTTATGGGCCGCCAGAGTAGTGAATAATATGTATAGTATTTATAGTAACCATAATATAGATGAAAAGTACAGAGTTTGCTTTCAGCTCCTGTTCAGTACACTGTGCACTTCTGATTCAATTACAAGTGCCTTAGGGTCTCATTCACCCATGAACTCACTCATGAACTCACTCATGAACTCACTCATGAACTCACTCATGAACTCACTCATAAACTCACTCATGAACTCACTCACGAATCCATTCGTGAGCTCATAAGCGGAAGTCACTCATGAAACCAAGACCTCAGTCAGTCTTTCACTCACTCCAGCATACCTTCTGCATTAGAAGTTCACACTCAATGCCACTTAGCTCAAGTCCTGGCATTCGTCAACCAATAAGCACTATCGCTGTACTTTACAGATTAGCAAATTGGCAAGAACAAAATTGCAGCATTCAATTCGCAATGTCAATCAGAGCGAAACAGCAATTTCAAATGGAAAATGCAAAAACACAAACCACCCTTAGCCTCGGCAGAATGTGAAAGAGTCAATGATTTTTTTTTCAATTTCGCGCGCTTAAAAGTTCTCCAGTCTTGTGCAGCTCCCTGGGGACCACCGACCGGCACTTCCCAGCGACTCAGACAGAGAGCCAGTCCCAGTGCCAGCTGAAGTGCCAAAGGAATTGATGGCTTTTTGCTTCCAGCTGACAGAAGATTCAGGCAATTTGTCGCCAGGCCCCCCAGTCTTTTGCCTTCTTCACCCGGCCAACTCCCTTCCCAGGGAACCACTTGAGCCTGATGAGGCTTGTTAAAGCTGTCCAGCATCCCGCATGGCAACAAACACTGGGGGGTAGCAGGCAGCCAGCAGTAGCAGCAGCAGCAGAGACAGCAAGAGCTCAGAAAGCAGCAGATGAGGACAAAGGAGCCAAAGCTGAGTTTTTCCCTTCTCTGCCGTCTGTCAACTTGAGACCAGGGACTTAATCTGCTTATGCAAATCAGGCCCTCGTCTTATTAACTCCGAGCCTCGAGTACAACTTGAATTACACATGGGGGCTTAAAACTCTCAGAGTGCGACAGGGTGTCTGACCTGTGCCAAACCCTTGCACTCATCTTTCACTCAGTCTTAATCTTGATGAGGCTGTCTAGCTCTGCAGAGTTAAACCTTTACTGTACGACTATGCTATCTCATCCTTCAATTTCATGTCCATCTCACCCTTTAATCTCATTCTTATCTCACCCTTCAATCTCATACCTATCTCACCCTTCAATCTCATGTCTATCTCACCCTTCAGTCCCATACCTATCTCACCCTTCAATCTCATGTCTATCTCACCCTTCAGTCCCATACCTATCTTACCCTTTAGTCTCATACCTATTTCACCCTTAAATCCCATACATATCTCACCCTTCAACCTCATTCTTATCTCACCGTTTTAATCTTATTCTTATCTCACCCTTTAATCTGATGTCTAGCTCACCCTTTAATCTCATTCTTATCTCACTCTTCAATCTCATACCTATCTCATCCTTAAATCTCATTACTTATCTCACCCATCAATCTCATATCTTATCTCACCTGCTAATTTCATTCTTGTCTCACCCTTCAATGTCATTCTTATCTCGCCCTAAATCTCAATGGGTAAAACTTATCCCAACTGTAAATGTTGCACAATAAACTACATAAATGAGTGGCCAACTAAAACAGTGTCAGAATCAGTGACTATCTAAGCTACTCAGTCACAATTCCACGCGTACTCAGTACGGTGTCCAGAATCTCTCAGCCCATCAACCCCCTGGTGCTGTGTACGGGCTGCACTGCATTTAGCATTGACTGGCTGACTTATCACTCAATGTTCCTACAGCTGTGCACCTGGGCCGGCCTGGCAGCAATGACAACACGTAGCCATACCCCCCCAGCTATAACCCCCTCTCTACATCGCCAGGTCAGAAGCCCCTGAAACCAAGGTTTTTTTCTGTTTAAAAATCCTGACAGGGCCACCGGCGACATAGTGGCACTTATTGGAAGCTTGCGCTGAGCTCATTAATAATTCATCACTGGGACGCTGCGGGTTGGCGGGTCGGTTGGGGAAGGCATTGTGGGGAGGAGGCAGGTGCTACGTTAAGCCAAGTGGAGTTTCTGCGCTGGGGCGAGTGTGTTGTTAGCTTTTAAAAGACCGACTCAAAAGCTGGAAAAATTAACGGCCTAAAAATCCTTCCGTTAACTTGCTCAGCGGTTGATAAACTTTTAACACCCCAATATGGCGCCTCTGTAACCCTCCTAAGTGGCGCCCCTGTAAAACCCTGAGTGGTCTATGACACTGAGTGGGCAGTGGGCTGCTGAGTGATTGCAGCTACTGACACCCATGGTTACAGATCCTGACCCACATGATTGCAGTTCCTGACACCCATGATTGCAGTTCCTGACACCCATGGTTGCAGTTCCTGACTCCTGACATGATTGCAGTTCCTGACACCCATGGTTGCAGTTCCTGACTCCTGACATGATTGCAGTTCCTGACACCCATGATTGCAGTTCCTGACTCCTGACATGATTGCAGTTTCTGAAACCCATGATGGCAGTTCCTGACTCCTGACATGATTGCAGTTCCTGACACCCATGATTGCAGTTCCTGACACCCATGATTGCAGTTCCTGACTCCTGACATGATTGCCCCCTGTGCACGCCACTAGACGGTCAGCCCTTTCCCACAAGTGATTAGTTACCTGCCCTCTGCCCAAACAGTGCTAATCTGATTGATTCATCCTTAAACCCCCTCCCCCCACCCCCCTCCCCCATCCCCCCATCCCCCCAGCTTGCTGTTGATGTCGCGTGGGTCAACACGAATGACGAGCAAACAAAGCAGCGTGTTTACCCGGGTGAAAGGCTGGGATAGGGGTCTCCTGGAAACCAGAGTGTCCCGGCCAATAGTGCCACGAATTTCTATAATACCTTTGTCTATTATTTTCTCTCTGGCTGCAATTCTTATCAGACAGACACTGTAATTGGCTGTGCGAGTCTCTTAACCAGGTGTGTGGCTGACTGACACGAGATAATTGACTGACAGGGTGCACGGGGTTCGGGTGCTGACAAGGACAGGTTGGAGGGGGGCGGAGGGCAGGTTAAGGAAGACGAAATCACGCAGGGCAAATAATCCTCGACAGAACGAAGATTCGCCCCCAAACACGCGTTTTCTAACCCTCTTGCTGCTGAAATGCTGTGGAAGCACTGGGGAAGGTAGCCATTTTTTCTGTTAAAACTTTGTTTTTTTTCTGTGGGCGACTAACTTGAAAACAAGCAGGGCAGTGGCTAGATTAGCAATCCATTCTTTTCCTGCATCCTTGTGGGCCAGATTAGCAATCCATTCTATTCCTGCATCCTTGTGGGCTAGATTAGCAATCCATTCTATTCCTGCATCCTTGTGGGCTAGATTAGCAATCCATTCTACTTCGCATCCACAAATGGGCTAGATTAGCAATCCATTGTATTCCTGCATCCTTGTAGGCTAGATTAGCAATCCATTCTATTCCTGCATCCTTGTAGGCTAGATTAGCAATCTATTCTATTCCTGCATCCTTGTAGGCTAGATTAGCAATCCATTCTATTCCTGCATCCTTGTAGGCTAGATTAGCAATCCATTCTATTCCTGCATCCGCATGTGGGCTAGATTAGCAAGCCATTCTGTTCCTGCATCCTTGTGGGCTAGATTAGCAATCCATTCTATTCCTGCATCCTTGTGGGCCAGATTAGCATCTCCTGCAACAACAGTTCAGCAAAGTATTGGCAATCGAGGATGTCTGCAGAAAAATGCAATAAGCCCCCCCCCCTGCCAGGTCCTTGACCGCGTAGGAGATGCTCAGGAAACACATGGCTGAGCACACAGCTGGGGATGCACCCTGTGGCCCGCTCAGGAGGTTAGCAACTGCTGAGCAGCAGCGCCAGCCCCAATTTGCATATTGATAAAGTCATTACAACAGCGGTCGGTCGGATGAGCATCAGCTCAGAGGCCTGAGCAGCTGAGTTGGGAGGAGACACACAATATAAGCTCGCACTGTATTATGTAATAAGGCTCCCCCAAGTCTGGGCTGACGGCGAAATCTTTTCTGCTTAAACAAGTTCTACTAAAATCCCATCGGAGAATTCATAACTGTTAATTAGGTCATGTATAAAAACTAAGTATTAAACCTCTATCGTTTGATCCTGGTGATTGTTTTAAAATATTGCATAAAATATTGTATGGTTTAACATTGAGCCTATAATTCTCTCTTTTACTACTGTACCTTTCTCCCCTCTCTCCCACCGTCCTACCTATCCCGATTTCTCAAAGCCAATCTCCCTGCCTTTAATCATCCCTCTTCCATCTCCCGTCTCCCATCTGCGGTCTCCCATCTCCCGTCTCCCATCTGCGGTCTCCCATCTCCCATCTCCCATCTCCCATCTCCCATCTCCCATCTCCCATCTCCAATATATCAAATCTCATCCCCCATCTCCAACCTCCCATCTCTCATATCTTATCTCCTATCTCCCATCTCCGGTCTCCCATCTCCCATTTCCCATCTCCCATATATTATCTCTCATCTCCCATCTCCCATCTATCATCTCTCATCTCCCATCTCCCATCTATCATCTCTCATCTCCCATCTCCCATCTCCCATCTATCATCTCTCATCTCCCATCTCCCATCTCCCATCTTCCACCTCCCATCTCCCATCTCCCATCTCCCATATATCGTCTCCCATCTCCCATCCCCCATCTATCATCTCTCATCTCCCATCTCCCATCTCCCATCTCCCATCTCCCATCTATCATCTCTCATCTCCCATCTCCCATCTCCCATCTTCCATCTCCCATCTCCCATTTCCCTTCCTCCACCGCTCCTCTTTCATCTTCACTCTTCCCTCTCCCCTCTCTCATCTCCTTTATTTTCCATTTGTCCACAGTCTACCCTTTCCTCACTGACATTTTGCTCCGGTAAATAAAATAGTCAAAACCAGATTAGGCCCCTTCATCCAACAAGCCATCAGATACGCTCGTACATAAAAAAGTTGGTATTCAGAATGTTGCAAGAGAAAGTTTTACAGCTACAGATATATTTGCTCGTTATAGACTTCGATTAGTCGATCAGTCCGCAAGACAAAACTGCAAATCAGCGAGTCAGGGCCGTCCTGTCGCTTGTGCCTGACTTTGCTATCCACGGACAAATGCCACGAACATAAAATTAACCTTATAGTTTCAGGTAGTGAGACAGTTGTTTCACCAGAATGACTTGACTCTTCCTCTCCCTCCCCGACTCTTCCTCTCCCTCCCCGACTCTTCCTCTCCCTCTCCGACTCTTCCTCTCCCTCCCCGACTCTTCCTCTCCCTCCCCGACTCTTCCTCTCCCTCTCCGACTCTTCCTCTCCCTCCCCGACTCTTCCTCTCCCTCCCCGACTCTTCCTCTCCCTCTCCGACTCTTCCTCTCCCTCCCCGACTCTTCCTCTCCCTCCCCGACTCTTCCTCTCCCTCCCCGACTCTTCCTCTCCCTCCCCGACTCTTCCTCTCCCTCTCCGACTCTTCCTCTCCCTCCCCGATTCTTCCCTCCCTTCCAACTTTCCAACATTAATGTCCCCCGAGACAGGCCGAGTGCAGGTCTGCCAGAGTTGAAGACACTCATGCACACACCTTGCAACAAAAAAACGGTCCTACAGGCTGCCGTGACAGGCTGTCACACCCTGCCGCGCCAAGAAAAATACAACAGTTTAAATCGCTCGTACCGGCCCCAGTAACAGGCATTGCAGCCGTGCCTTACCCCACCTAAGCAGGAATTTCTAAAAAGAAAACTTTTCAGTCGATCTCGAATCTCGCCCTGACGACGACCCTCGCCTCCTCGCCTCCCCAACCCGGCACGGAGATGTCGAAGTTGCTTAGCGGCGCAGAAGCCCCAGACGCGCTGGGGCTGACAAGAATCTGCTTTCTGTGCCACCAGTAGAGTCAGCTCGGGGTCAGAGAAACAGCGAAAGTTAACAAACTGGCTATGGATGGGGAAATTGGGCTAGAACTGTGCCGCAAAATCTGGGCAGGGGGTCCCTTCTCCGTAGCGCGGCCGTATAGCCAGTGGATTCCAGTTGATTCCTACCAATTTGCACTTTGCAGGCATATTTTTCTTCGGCTGAAGCAGCGGAAATCAGGTCCCCGCAGAATCCACTTTTTAATCAGTGAGTTGCGCTAAACTTTTATGCTGACTGACTGACTGACTGACTGACTGACTGACTGACTGACTGACTGACTGACTGACTGACTGACTGACTGACTGACTGACTGACTGACTGACTGACTGACTGACTGACTGACTGACTGACTGACTGACTGACTGACTGACTGACTGACTGACTGACTGACTGACTGACTGACTGACTGACTGACTGACTGACTGACTGACTGACTGACTGACTGACTGACTGACTGACTGACTGACTGGCTGACTGACTGACTGACTGACTGACTGACTGACTGACTGACTGACTGACTGACTGACTGACTGACTGACTGACTGACTGACTGACTGACTGACTGACTGACTGACTGACTGACTGACTGACTGACTGACTGACTGGATTCATCTGGAATCACCATTCACCATGTCACTCCCGTATCTCATGTTTTATTGGCTCATTAACTCCATCAGTGTCACTCTGAACTCCAAAGCGGCACTCCGTCAGTGTCACTCCAGTTCCCCAATCCCTAAACCGTATTTCGTCACCTGTGCCCCCTGTGCAGCAACCCCCAGCACAAAAGCGTGCAGCAGCATCGCAAATTCCGTTTCAAAACTGAATCACCACTGAACTGGAAAACGCAGACAATGTTTTATTACAGTACAGCAGCTTTTGCATCAACAGTGTGCGTGTGGACTGAAGTTGCATTCATTTTTTCACACTCGTTTGCCTGACTGACCAAATCTGTGCGCCAGTAGGACTGGGGTTGCCGGCCGCCTGCTGCACTGCGGCACAGACTGGAGATGAATTATGCGGGATTTGGGAATTTCCCAGTGTCTCACCTACACTCTCCCTCCCTCTCCCCATCCCTCTCCCTCTCCCTCTGCTTCTCACTCTGCTTCTCCCTCTCCCTCTCCCTCTCCCTCTCCCTCTCCCTCTCCCTCTCCCTCTCCCTCCCCCTATCTCTCTCCCTTTCCCTCTCCCTCTCCATCTCCCTCTTCCTCTCCATCCCCCTCTCCCTCTCCCTCCCCCTGTCTCTCTCCCTCTGCTTCTCACTCTGCTTCTCCCTCTCCCTCTCACTCTCCCTCTCCCTCTCCCTCTCCCTCTCCCTCTCCCTCTCCCTCCCCCTATCTCTCTCCCTTTCCCTCTCCCTCTCCATCTCCCTCTTCCTCTCCATCCCCCTCTCCCTCTCCCTCCCCCTGTCTCTCTCCCTCTGCTTCTCACTCTGCTTCTCCCTCTCCCTCTCACTCACCCTCTCCCTCTCCCTCTCCCTCTCCCTCTCCCTCTGCTTCTCACTCTGCTTCTCCCTCTCCCTCTCACTCACCCTCTCCCTCTGCCTCTCCCTCTACCTCTCCCTCTCCCTCTACCTCTCCCTCTCACTCACCCTCTCCCTCTCCCTCTCCCTCTCCCTCCCCCTCTCCCTCTCCCTCTTCATCTCCCTCTTCATCTCCCTCTCCCTCTTCATCTCCCTTTCCCTCTCCCTCTCCCTCTCCCTCTCCCTCTCCCTCTCCCTCTCCCTCTCCTCTCCCTCTCCCTCCCCCTATCTCTCTCCCTCTCCCTCTCCCTCTCCCTCTCCCTCTCCCTCCCCCTATCTCTCTCCCTTTCCCTCTCCCTCTCCCTCTCCCTCTTCCTCTCCATCCCCCTCTCCCTCTCCCTCCCCCTGTCTCTCTCCCTCTGCTTCTCACTCTGCTTCTCCCTCTCCCTCTCCCTCTACCTCTCCCTCTCCCTCTACCTCTCCCTCTCCCTCTACCTCTCCCTCTCACTCACCCTCTCCCTCTCCCTCTCCCTCTCCCTCCCCCTCTCCCTCTCCCTCTTCATCTCCCTCTTCATCTCCCTCTCCCTCTTCATCTCCCTTTCCCTCTCCCTCTCCCTCTCCCTCTCCCTCACCATCCCCCTCTCCCTCTCCCTCTCCCTCTCCCTCTCCCTCTCCCTCTCCCTCTCCCTCTCCCTCCCCCTATCTCTCTCCCTTTCCCTCTCCCTCTCCCTCTCCCTCTTCCTCTCCATCCCCTCTCCCTCTCCCTCCCCCTGTCTCTCTCCCTCTGCTTCTCACTCTGCTTCTCCCTCTCCCTCTCCCTCTTCCTCTCCATCCCCTCTCCCTCTCCCTCCCCCTGTCTCTCTCCCTCTGCTTCTCACTCTGCTTCTCCCTCTCCCTCTACCTCTCCCTCTCCCTCTACCTCTCCCTCTCCCTCTCCCTCTCCCTCTGCCTCTCCCTCTACCTCTCCCTCTCCCTCTACCTCTCCCTCTCACTCACCCTCTCCCTCTCCCTCTCCCTCTCCCTCCCCTCTCCCTATCCCTCTTCATCTCCCTCTTCATCTCCCTCTCCCTCTTCATCTCCCTTTCCCTCTCCCTCTCCCTCTCCCTCTCCCTCACCATCCCCCTCTCCCTCTCCCTCTCCCTCTCCCTCTGCCTCTCCCTCTCCCTCCCCCTCTCCCTCTCCCTCTCCCTCTCCCTCTCCCTCTCCCTCTCCCTCTCCATCTCCATCTCCATCTCCATCTCCCTCTCCCTCTCCCTCTCCCTCTCCCTATCTCTCTCCCTCTCCCTCTCCTTCTTCTTCCCTCCCTCTACCTCTGCCTCTAACGCTACATCAGACAAGGTTATATGAGGCCGGGAGCTCTTGCAAGTGCTAGTACAATAATAAGGGCTCCTAGCTATAATTCTGCATGGTAATTAATTGCCTCAAGTTTCTCAGCCGCTTAGATAAATATTCAGTTATTTCTCATGAAAGTGAAAGCAATAATTATACAGACGCAATCGATGATTTGGCCTTTAGTTGCTGCTTCCGCTGTTTTCCGCTGAGAAATCAATGATCCTGATAGATAGATTATCATAGAGAGGGTAGAGAGTGAAGTATATGGCATAGTTCAGGGACATCTAAAATAGATACTTGGACTAGATTAGCCGAAGCTCTGCCTCGAAGCGACTCTCTCGAAGGGGGACGGAGAGATGAAGATTGGGAAGAAGCTGATCGAAGAGAAACCAGTGACGGCTCATCTCAAGCGTCTTGTAGGCTTGGCTGGCCAAGAGGAAACTGCCACATTAGATATATGTAGACGTCTTCCGCGGAAAACTTCCAGAGGCCATCAAACTTCATCCAAGGCTCTCTGCGTCAGCACAGCTGTGCATGCGGTTGCATGTGGGACTCAGTTGCTAAGCTAATTATTATCAATATTGCGTGAGCATCGATTTCGTATAGCAGGGGGAGGGGGATCAATTGGAGCACTGGTTTGAGAAGATTAACGGCGGTTGTTTAGTAAGTGGATTAAGCATTACAAATTAATTGTTTGTAGTTCATTATTGTGTACCTTTTAATCCACTTTCGAATATCTTTAATCAAAATTCGAATATCTTTAATCCACTTTCGAATATACTTAATCCACTTTCGAATATCTTTAATCCACTTTCGAATATCTTTAATCCACTTTCGAATATCTTTAATCCACTTTCGAATATCTTTAATCCACTTTCGAATATCTTTAATCCACTTTCGAATATCCATAATCCACTATCGAATATCCTTAATCCACTATCGAATATCCATAATCCACTTTTTAATATCTTTAATCCACTTTCGAATAGCCGCAGTCCACTTTTTAATATCTTTAATCGACTATCGAATATCCTTAATCCACTTTCGAATATCTTTAATCTACTTTCGAATATCTTTTATCCACTTTGATTATTCTCAAACAATTTTGAATAACCCACGTTCGAGTATCCTTATTCCACTATTAGATACTCTTAACCCTCTTTCAACTATCTCTATTAAAAATAGCTTCTACGCACTACTCGTGAGTAGAAACGTAAGAATCCAAGGAGTTTTCAATTTTCAATAAAAACAGCCGACCTTTTAGCCAATGGATATTTTCTTGGCTTCGAGCTTTCAGAGGCTACGGCAGTACAGATGCTGACAAGCAAGGAAGAGCCTCAGATAGGGATGCTGAGAGATCTTGATGGAGCGCTTGAAGTTGTTTTCTAACTTGGAAGTAGATCGCGCCATTAAAAGCAAAAAGGGGGATCAAATTGCAGACAGCCGACGAATTCAATTACCCGAAAGAAATCCTCTTCCCTGTGGGAGATGCCGCGAGCTGAGAAACTGTCGCAGTCTCCGCTGCCCGGGCTCTTCGGGACTTCATCCGGGGGGTGGGTGCTTAAGAAGTCACAGCTCACTGCTGTTTTCGAGTCACTGCATTCTCTGGCCATCCTAACTTGGGTCCTTCTGTCTGCGTGCCTTCATCTATCCACTTCCCTCTCCATCTTATGTGTGAGATCTCTCCCTCTCATGTGTGAGATCTCTCCCTCTCATGTGTGAGATCTCTCCCTCTCATGTGTGAGATCTCTCCCTCTCATGTGTGTGATCTCTCCCTCTCATGTGTGAAATCTCTCCCTCTCATGTGTGAGATCTCTCCCTCTCATGTGTGAGATCTCTCCCTCTCATGTGTGAGATCTCTCCCTCTCATGTGTGTGATCTCTCCCTCTCATGTGTGAAATCTCTCCCTCTCATGTGTGAGATCTCTCCCTCTCATGTGTGAGATCTCTCCCTCTCATGTGTGTGATCTCTCCCTCTCATGTGTGATATCTCTCCCTCTCATGTGTGAGATCTCTCCCTCTCATGTGTGAGATCGCTTCCTCTCATGTGTGAGATCTCTCCCTTTCATGTGTGAGATCTCTCCCTATCATGTGTGAGATCTCTCCCTCTCATGTGTGTGATCTCTCCCACTCATGTGTGAGATCTCTCCCTCAAACACGTGTCTGATTGCTCTAATAACACTTAGAATAAGCTTGGCTCTCGGTGTGTCAACTTTTAGAGAGGCCACAGTTTTTCTGTAAGCTTTAATTTGCTTGGTTAAGAAGCAAAAAAATGGCTGGCACAATTCCCTAATGAAAATATTTCTCTGCCGGTTGGGTGGTGGGTCATTCACAACCCACTCCCCTAGAGAGAAAGTTAGGCTTTGAGAGTTAGCGCTGAAACAGCATCTGTGTTGTCTTTGCCAACCACCTAGCCATAGCTATGTAACACTGCTCAGTGGGGGTTGGCAGAGGCGTGAGTCTGCAACTCAGCCGCTCAATTTGTCCGCTCGGAATACGACAGGGAGAATAAACTGGGCCCAATGATGATGGCTTTTATAGACAGGCGGGCAGCTGGGGGGAAACTGAAAAATGCTTTGGACTGTGAGTGTGCTCGGGGACTTTGAGTTACTTAGATGGGGTGTGCACTGCCACTCATCCGCCTGCAGCTTAGTGGCTCTATTATTTATTTATCGATTAAGCCACTCAGCGGCAACCCATTCTTGGGCAGTTTGATGCTCTGCAAGGCCTCCGGGTCCAGCATTTACACTTGGATCCATAGATTGCAGATTCAGCAGTTCTATAGACAATTGAAGTTACGAGATATTTAGGCTTTCACTAGATCTCTAAAGACATTGACTAGATCTTTAAAGACATTGACTAGATCTTTAAAGACATTGACTAGATCTCTAAGGACATTGACTAGATCTCTAAGGACATTGACTAGATCTCTGAAGATATTGACTAGATCTCTAAAGACATTGACTAGATATCTGAAGATATTGACTAGATCTCTAAAGACATTGACTAGATCTCTAAAGACATTGACTAGATCTCTAAAGATATTGACTAGATCTCTAAAGATATTGACTAGATCTCTAAAGACATTGACTAGATCTCCAAAGACATTGACTAGATATCTAAAGACATTGACTAGATCTCTAAAGACATTGACTAGATATCTAAAGACATTGACTAGATATCTAAAGACATTGACTAGATATCTAAAGACATTGACTAGATATCTAAAGACATTGACTAGATATCTAAAGACATTGACTAGATATCTAAAGACATTGACTAGATCTCTAAAGACATTGACTAGATCTCTAAAGACATTCACTAGATATCTAAAGACATTGACTAGATCTCTAAAGACATTGACTAGATCTCTAAAGACATTCACTAGATATCTAAAGACATTCACTAGATCTCTAAAGACATTGACTAGATCTCTAAAGACATTCACTAGATATCTAAAGACATTCACTAGATCTCTAAAGACGTTGACTAGATCTCTAAGAAATGACTAGATCTCTAAGAAATGACTAGATCTCTAAAGACAGTGACTAGACCTCTAAAGACATTGACTAGATCTCTAAAGACATTGACTTAGATATCTAAAGACATTGACTAGATCTCTAAAGACATTGACTAGATCTCTAAAGACATTGACTAGATCTCTAAAGACATTGACTAGATCTCTAAAGACGTTGACTAGATCTCTAGAGACAGTGACAAGATCTCTAAGACATTGACTAGATCGACATTGACTAGATATCTAAAGACATAGACTAGATCTGAGGATCTGAGAACTAGACGGCCAACCCCTGAGGCACAGAGTGTGTACATGTCTGACGATTGGAAAGCCAGGGCCGCTGTACACCCTGCGTGATCGTGTATAAATGCGTGCCTTCGTACAGATTTTGTGCTCAGGAGTGAGTGGAACGGGCAGAATTGTTCCAGCGCTGGTTGTGGATAATTCCCTGGGACCATATCTATTGACCAGCTGCACTGGTGTATGTTAATTCGGCACACTTGACCCCAGCTAGCCTCATCGTGAATAGAAAAACGCAAAAGTAGACGCCCTCTCGCTGTCTTCTCCCAGGAGAAGAAGCCCTGGCTGTTATCTGAACAGCAACCCCATCCCTCAGCCTCTCTTTCCTTTCCTCAGTTTTTAATGGTGTCGAAAGTCATCAGTGCTGACAGGGCGGGCGCAGGCTCGTCTGAGATGCCCACTCAGATGCTGCTATTCTCACCTTCTATCGCCAGGCTCTCAGCTTCATCATTTCCCCCTAGATAGATATGGATTCCTCTCCCTAGCCCCTCAGCACCGTCAGCTGGCAGAGTGTAGACGGCTCTTCTCAGCGTCAGTTTTATGCATGTATAAAATAAAAGCCTGAAAAACACGTTCTTAGCCTCGGTGTAAAAAAATAACAGCAATTTATTAGCAGCCGCCGAGACCACTTTGTTTTGAGCATTTTCAAAAGAATTCTCACTAAACTCAAGCTGCTCAACTTGGCTTGCCGAGGCGGCTCGGAGGGGGGGGGTGCAGAGGGAATTAGATTTGATTCAGCTTGGCGCCCCGCCGACTGCTGCTGCGAAATATTTTCTGAATTTGTCTCTAACGAGTTGCTGGTTGCTGCTGCTGCTGCTAGGGGGAAGGGGCCGGATTGAAAGAGAAGAGAGCAAGGGAAGAGTGACTGCGTGCGGGCCTGTTCAAGTGCCTCTGTCTGCCAGTGTGAGGGATTTATCACCTACGCACTGATTTTCGCCACCGCCTCGTGCTTTTCAACTGCATCTGCCTGTTTAACACCTGCTTGCTGCCTTCTAGTGCAGGCTCTATTCACATTTTACCTGCCTCTCCGCTCCATCAGTGCTTGAGAATCTGCCTCTCTTCACCATCAGTGCTTGAGAATCTGCCTCTCCGCTCCCCCTCAGTGCTTGAGAATCTGCCTCTCCGCTCCCCCTCAGTGCTTGAGAATCTGCCTCTCTTCACCCTCAGTGCTTGAGAATTTGCCTCTCTGCTCCATCAGTGCTTGAGAATCTGCCTCTCCGCTCCCCCTCAGTGCTTGAGAATCTGCCTCTCTTCACCCTCAGTGCTTGAGAATTTGCCTCTCTGCTCCATCAGTGCTTGAGAATCTGACTCTCTTCTCCCTCAGTGCTTGAGAATTTGCCTCTCTGCTCCATCAGTGCTTGAGAATCTGCCTCTCCGCTCTCCATCAGTGCTTGAGAATCTGCCTCTCCGCTCTCCATCAGTGCTTGAGAATCTGCCTCTCCGCTCCCCCTCAGTGCTTGAGAATCTGCCTCTCTTCTCCCTCAGTGCTTGAGAATCTGCCTCTCTGCTCCATCAGTGCTTGAGAATCTGCCTCTCCGCTCTCCATCAGTGCTTGAGAATCTGCCTCTCCGCTCTCCATCAGTGCTTGAGAATCTGCTTCTCCGCTCTCCATCAGTGCTTGAGAATCTGCCTCTCCGCTCTCCATCAGTGCTTGAGAATCTGCCTCTCCGCTCCCCCTCAGTGCTTG
Organism: Macrostomum lignano; assembly: GCA_002269645.1. Classification (NCBI taxonomy): domain Eukaryota; kingdom Metazoa; phylum Platyhelminthes; family Macrostomidae; genus Macrostomum; species Macrostomum lignano. The sequence continues at coordinate 371,915 of NIVC01000658.1, forward strand.
AGAATCTGCCTCTCTTCTCCCTCAGTGCTTGAGAATCTGCCTCTCTGCTCCATCAGTGCTTGAGAATCTGCCTCTCCGCTCTCCATCAGTGCTTGAGAATCTGCCTCTCCGCTCTCCATCAGTGCTTGAGAATCTGCCTCTCCCGTTATAACAACCGAACGGGACCGAAAGGTACACGCCGTGACCTCTCTTCTCTCTCTCTCTCTCTACCTCTCCCGTTATAACAACCGAACGGGACCGAAAGGTACACGCCGTGACCTCTCTTCTCTCTCTCTCTCTCTACCTCTCCCGTTATAACAACCGAAAGTGAGCAATTCACAGTCGCATCTTCATTTGTGCTCCCAGCATCACTCAATACGGCTTCCTCATCAGCCCAGACCCGCTCCATCAGTACCCGCCTATTCTCTCAATACTGTCTGAAGCCGCCATTGGTCGAACAGCCCTGAAAAATTGCACTGAAAGCAGAAATCTTATTGGTTCAAAGCAGAGACCAGCTGAAAAATAATTCTCAGCTAAAAAGTAAAACATCTCTTCAACGCAGCATAGAAAAGCACTGGATGTCTGCAGCAGAAACCCTATTAAAGAAAACTAATGAGTCAACGGCCACCATTGTGAATCCTTTTTTATCAAACTATCAGGCTATCAAGTCATTTGTCTGAATGCCTGTCTGACTGTCTGTCTGAATCTCTTTAGAAGAAACAAGCGTTGCTGAAATTCAAGGTAAATAAAACTGCAATTTCTACAACAGGTAAGCAAAAGCTAGAGCAGCTGCCTCCCCTGAGCCGCATCCGGGATTGCTCAGTGGCTGGCAGGAAGGCTGGCGGGAGGGATGGCTCTGCTGAGGCTGCTGCCAGCGCTCTGCGTCCTGCTGCCGCAGACGGTCCTCATCGTTTGCGGCATCTCGCGTGAGTTCAAATCCGTGCCATTTTTCATTTTTATAACTTTATGAATGCTAGGGCAACTGTGCAAATGAAGCATTAGTGGCTTGCTACCTTTCCTGTTGGCAAGATTAGCAATCCATTCTATTCTGTTTTTGTCATAAATTAAAAAGCATCTTTCATGCAAAATGACAATGCCATGGACAAATCATTTTATCATTTAATCGTACAAAATTTTCAACGACGCAGGTAGTTGAGGTTAATTCGCAAGGAAGCTTTCTTTATCTCTCCTCTTCTACCCCTAACTCTCCCCTTCTACCCCTTACTCTCCCCATCTACCCCCACTCTCCCCTTCTACCCCTTACTCCCCCATCTACCCCTAACTCCCCCCTTCTACCCTCACTCTCTCCTTCTACCCCTTACTCTCCCCTTCTACCCCTCACTCTCCTCTTCTACCCCTTACTCTCCTCTTCTACCCCTTACTCTCCCCATCTACCCCTAACTCTCCCCTTCTACCCTCACTCTCCCCTTCTACCCCTTACTCTCCCCTTCTACCCCTCAATCTCCTCTTCTACCCCTTACTCTCCTCTTCTAGCCCTTACTCTCCTCATCTACCCCATCACTCTCCCCTTCTACCTTTTACTCTCCCCATCTACCCCTAACTCTCCCCATCTACCCCTCACTCTCCTCTTCTACCCCTTACTCTCCCCTTCTACCTTTTACTCTCCCCTTCTACCCCTCACTCTCCCCTTCTACCCCTTACTCTCCCCATCTACCCTCCTCTCCTCTTCTACCCCTCCCTCTCCCCTTCTACCCTCCCTCAATTCCCCATTCCCCCATAGTGCAGTCTTCCACAGTCTCCTCGCTCATGCCTCCAACCAAGGATGAATTCCTTAAAGAACAGTTTCTCATTCTCTAGCATTCTGTTGCTAGGCTGAGTTCTTTAGCAGTAGCAGCGAGCGGGAAAACCATGCATCCAGCCCACTTCAATAATGCTCAACGATCAGAGGGAATTTCAGTTGGATATTTTGTTGCATTGTGTGGAATTTAATTTGGCAAAGCTTAGCTTGGAAATTCGTTCGCATGTTTGCCGACTGGGGCATCCGGGACTGTTATCAGAATAGGGAGCTTATCACCTCAGGGTGGCTGAAAATGTAAAGAGTCTTATTAATATTGAGCTGAATTCAGGCTAACCACCCTAATTAGCATATTTAAGTTTATAACACCTGGATTACACCTGGATCGATGGGCTCTTTGCTGGAACCGAATGAAGATTCGCAGCATCGGATGGCGAAGGTCACGGGTTCGAATTTCAGAATTATTCCGGCAGACAATTGTTAAAACAATCTGAAAGCTCAAAAAATGGAAAAATGTTATATTGGGGCGCCGATTGCTACATAGGAGCGCCGACTGCTACATAGAAGCGCCAAATGCTACATCTGGGCGCCAAATGCTACATCGGGGCGCCAAACCAAATGCTACAAAAAGGACGCCAAACGAAATGCTACAAAAGGGCGCCAAACCAGATGGTACATCGAGGCGTCAAACCAAATTGTATGAGAGGGCGCCAAACCAATTGTATGAGAGGGCGCCAAACCAAATTGTATGAAAGGGCGCCAAACCAAATTGTATGAGAGGGCGCCAGACCAATTGTATGAGAGGGCGCCAAACAAAATTGTATGAGAGGGCGCCAAACCAAATTGTATGAGAGGGCGCCAAACCAAATTGTATGAAAGGGCGCCAAACCAAATTGTATGAGAGGGCGCCAAACCAAATTGTACGAGCTATGAGAGGGCGCCAAACCAAATTGTATGAAAGGGCGCCAAACCAAATTGTATGAGAGGGCGCCAAACCAAATTGTATGAGAGGGCGCCAAACCAAATTGTATGAAAGGGCGCCAAACCAAATTGTATGAGAGGGCGCCAAACCAAATTGTATGAGAGGGCGCCAAACCAAATTGTATGAGAGGGCGCCAAACCAAATTGAATGAGAGGGCGCCAAACCAAATTGTATGAGAGGGCGCCAAACCAAATTGTATGAAAGGGCGCCAAACCAGATGATACATTGGGGCGCTAAACCAGATGCTACAAAAGTGCATCAAATGCTACAGAAGAAAGGCAGTAAAAAACTGCGCTTTTCCAATAAATTTCGCCCCAACCAAGTGGAAGCAGACGAAGTGGCGCCCAAGATGAAGAATCCCCATGGCAACGCAGATTCTCAGCCAAATGTTTAACTAAGCGAATTAGCTCCACTTTAAGTTTTTTTCCCACCCGAGTCTACCAGCTCTTCGGAGTTGCTTTTTTGATCTGAGCTCGTATTTGCTCAGCCTGATGAGGCTGGCCCAGCTTCCCAAATCTCCCTGTTTGCCAGCAACTGTGTGGGAGAGAGACGCATGGAAATCACGAGTGCCCTCTCCGAAGCGGTCAATTTAGTGCCAGGTTCGAGTCAGCCGGCTTTTCCCTTGCTCGGGTAATTATCGGCGAGTCTGTTCCTCTCTAGGCTGCGTTTTCGGCGAGTCCGAGTTTCCAGACTCAAATCAAAGGGACTGCTGATGACGACTGGGAAGATCTATGAGCGCTTGAGGTTTGGGACTGACCTGCGTATAGCTTCTCAGTGCTCCTAACCGACTGCCTAGCCGCATGGGTGATGTCTTGTGTCTTGTGTCTTGAGTCTTGTGTCTTCACTCTTGTGTCTTGTGCCTTGTGTCTTGAGTCTTGTGTCTTGAGTCTTGTGTCTTGTGTCTTGTGTCTTGAGTCTTGTGTCTTGAGTCTTGTGTCTTGTGTCTTGTGTCTTGTGTCTTGAGTCTTGTGTCTTGAGTCTTGTGTCTTCACTCTTGTGTCTTGTGCCTTGTGTCTTGTGTCTTGTGTCTTGTGTCTTGTGCCTTGTGTCTTGTGTCTTGTGTCTTGTGTCTTGTGCCTTGTGTCTTGAATCTTGTTTCTTGTGTCTTGTGTATTGACTCTTGTGTCTTGAGTCTTGTGCCATGTGCCTTGTGTCTTGTGTATTGACTCTTGTGTTTTGTGCCTTGTGCCTTGTGCCTTGTGTCTTGTGTCTTGTGTCTTCTGTCTTGTGCCTTGTGTCTTGAGTCTTGTGTCTTGAGTCTTGTGTCTTGTGTCTTGTGTCTTGAGTCTTGTGTCTTGAGTCTTGTGTCTTGTGTCTTGTGTCTTGTGTCTTGAGTCTTGTGTCTTGAGTCTTGTGTCTTGTGTCTTGTGTCTTGAGTCTTGTGTCCTGACTCGTGTCTTGTGCCTTGTGTCTTGTGTCTTGTGCCTTGTGTCTTGTGTCTTGTGCCTTGTGTCTTTTGTCTTGTGTCTTGTGTCTTGTGCCTTGTGTCTTGAATCTTGTGTCTTGTGTCTTGTGTATTGACTCTTGTGTCTTGTGCCTTGTGTCTTGAGTCTTGTGCCATGTGCCTTGTGCCTTGTGTATTGACTCTTGTGTTTTGTGCCTTGTGCCTTGTGTCTTGTGTCTTCTGTCTTGTGCCTTGTGTCTTGAGTCTTGTGTCTTGAGTCTTGTGTCTTGTGTCTTGTGTCTTGAGTCTTGTGTCTAGAGTCTTGTGTCTTGCGTCTTGTGTCTTGTGTCTTGTGTCTTGAGTCTTGTGTCTTGTGTCTTGTGTCTTGTGTCTTGTGTCTTGTGTCTTGAGTCTTGTGTCTTGAGTCTTGTGTCTTGTGCCTTGTGTCTTGTGTCTTGTGTCTTGTGCCTTGTGTCTTGTGTCTTGAGTCTTGTGTCTTGTGTCTTGTGTCTTGTGTCTTGTGTCTTGTGCCTTGTGTCTTGTGCCTTGTGCCTTGTGTCTTGAGTCTTGTGCCTTGAGTCTTGAGTCTTGTGTTTTGCTTTTTGTCTTTTTTTCTTCTGCTTTCTGTCTTGAATCTTGTTTCCTGTGTCTTCTGCATTGTGTCTCATGTCTCACGTCTTGCGGTTTGTGTCTTGTGTACTTTGTATCACAAAACGGCGCCAATGACTCAAATTGTGAAGCGCCAGAGACTGGTTTTGGCACCGAGTTCTGAATGCGGGGTCCAGGGTCCCGAACCCAGCGGAAAAATACTGAATTTGGCATCCCAACCCTTGAATTTGGGGCCCCAACCCTTGAATTTGGCGCCCCAACCCTTGAATTTGGCACCCCAACCCTTGAATTTGGCGCCCCAACCCTTGAATTTGGCGCCCCAACCCTTGAATTTGGCGCCCCAACCCTTGAATTTGGCGCCCCAACCCTTGAAGTTGGCACCCAACCCTTGAATTTGGCACCCCAACCCTTGAATTTGGCGCCCCAACCCTTGAATTTGGCGCCCCAACCCTTGAATTTGGCGCCCCAACCCTTGAATTTGGCGCCCCAACCCTTGAATTTTGGCGCCCCAACCCTTGAATTTGGCACCCAACCCTTGAATTTGGCACCCCAACCCTTGAATTTGGCGCCCCAACCCTTGAATTTGGCGCCCCAACCCTTGAATTTGGCGCCCCAACCCTGGAATTTGGCGCCCCAACCCTTGAATTTGGCGCCCTAACCCTTGAATTTGGCGCCCCAACCCTTGAATTTGGCGCCCCAACCCTAAATTTGGCGCCCTAACCCTTGAATTTGGCGCCCCAACCCTTGAATTTGGCGCCCCAACCCTTGAATTTGGCGCCGAAGCACGGAGTTCCCAAACCAATTCCCACAGCTCGCGCCATTTACCGGGTTGCTAAAATCGCAGACGGCCTAATCCAAGCACTCTACTGGCAGTAGGCAGCACAGGCAATTACCAAATACCAATTTGTTACAACTTGTGCCCAGCAAAGAAGAGCTTAAAGTTCTGGCAGAGAGTTCCCTTAGCAGCTTTGTTATTTCCTAGTCATCGTTTTGAGTTCTAAAAGTTTTCCAAAGCCCACCAGCCAGCCTCCAACTCTGTTTCTAGAAGAAACTCCATGCAGCATCGGCTGAATTATTCATCAGCAGACTCAGCCTGTGGAAGAAACCAATTTTTGGTTCCGGTTTTTGATGCAGCAGAGCGCAACTGCCCAGCTGTAGGGAGACTGCAGAGAGAAATACTGATTGAGGAAGCTGGAAATATTCACAGTTCTCAAATTCACAAAAGTGAATGTTAAACACGAGATGGAACCTTGTAGATACTTGGCATGCTGGCTTTCAGGTTCTTTGTGACATCCCTGTGCTGTCCCTTATCTCTCTCCCTCTCACCCTGTCTACATGCACTTCTCACCACTCATACCCTTCTCCGTCCTGCTCTCCCTCTCTTCTCTCTCCCTCTCTCCCTCTCCCTCTCCCCCTCTCACCCTCTCTCCCTCTCCCCCTCTCTCCTTCTCTTCCTCTCTCTCCCTCTCTCCCTCTCTGCCTCTCTACTTCTCTACCTCTCCCCTACTCAGGGGCGGACCCAGGATTTTATCGAGGGGGGGGGGGCAAGCCTCACGTCTGGTCAGGCCAGAGCGGCAATTAGGGTACCATTATACCAATACAGCATGATACCAATACATCTGAGGATTTTTTTGGCAGAGCTGAGGGGGGGCCATGGCCCCCTTGGCCCCCCCTCAGTCCGCCCCTGCCCCTACTCTCCCTCTCCCCCCCTCTCTCCCCCTCTTCCCTATCTCCCTATCTCCCTATCTCCCTATCTCCCTATCTCCCTATATCCCCTCTTCCCTATCTCCCTATATCCCCTCTTCCCTATCTCCCTATCTCCCTATCTCCCTATCTCCCTATATCCCCTCTTCCCTATCTCCCTATATCCCCTCTTCCCTATCTCCCTATCTCCCTATCTTCTTATCTCCCCTCTCCCCCTATCTCCCTATATCCCTATCTCCCTATCCCCCCTCTCCCCTCTCCCCCTCTCCTTCTCTTCCTCTCTCTCTCTCTCTCTCCCTCTCCCCCCCCTCCCTCTCTCCCTCTCTCCCTCTCTCCCTCTCTCCCTCTCTCCCACTCTCCCTCTCTCCCTCTCCCCCTCTCCCCCTCTCTTCTTCTCTTCCTCTCTCTCTCTCTCTCTCCCTCTCCCCCTCTCTCCCTCTCTCCCTCTCTCCCTCTCTCCCTCTCTCCCTCTCCCCCTTTCTCCCTCTCTCCCTCCTTCCCTCCCTACTTCTCTACCTCTCCCCTACTCTCCCTATATCCCTCTCTCCGTCTCTCTCCCTCTACCCCCTCTCCCTATATCCATCGCCCCTCAACTCTCACTCACCTCCATTTCCATCCACTACCCTCTCTCTTCTCTCCCACTCTCCCACTCCCTCTCGAAGTCCACAACTAAAAAAAAGAATCTAGAGGCCAGTGAGACAGACAGGTATAGCCTAGGCAAGGCAATAATGTTGTGGATAATAAAATGCAAGGAAGACACAGTTGAAGACAGACAGGCCACACTCATTGGCCCTCAGCAACCCCTGGCCGCTGCAGTCATTGGCCGCCTGAGCACCTTCCCAGCGGCATAAGATGGCCAGAGAGCAGCAGCTCTCGACCCAGGGAAAAAGAAGAATTCAGTTTGAGAAGTCTATTTTATTTTCATTTTTGTATTACCCATTGCTTGTTGAGAGCATCAATTAGTAAGCTGCTTGTGGACTGCATCAGCTCGCTATTCCTAGAAATAGAGCAGGGACTCTTCCAATAGATAGAATGATCATCTAATCGAAGCAAATGAATTGGGTTAGATAGAATCGGAGATAAGACCGCACTGAGGAGACATGACTGGCGGCCAGCTTCTCATCCCGATGTCGGCGCTGCTGCTCAGCCTGCGGTTGCCAGCCTGTTGCTATGCGGACAGCATGGACGCTATGATCACGTCGACTAAGAAGTTGAAGGAAACCATAAGTGAGAATTATTGTCTTTTTGAGACTAGGGCTTCAGCTGCTCTGTCAGATTGGATCAGATGGGACTATATCAGATGGGACTAGATCAGATGAGACTAGATCAGATGAGACTAGATCAGATGGGACTAGATCAGATGGGACTAGATCAGATGAGACTAGATCAGATGAGACTAGATCAGATGGGACTAGATCAGATGAGACTAGATCAGATGGGACTAGATCAGATGAGACTAGATCAGATGAGACTAGATCAGATGGGACTAGATCAGATGAGACTAGATCAGATGGGACTAGATCAGATGAGACTAGATCAGATGAGACTAGATCAGATGAGACTAGATCAGATGAGACTAGATCAGATGAGACTAGATCAGATGGGAATAGATCAGATGGGACTAGATCAGATGAGACTAGATCGGATGAGACTAGATCAGATGAGACTAGATCAGATGAGACTAGATCAGATGGGACTAGATCAGATGGGACTAAATCAGATGGGACTAGATCAGATGAGACTAGATCGGATGAGACTAGATCGGATGAGACTAGATCGGATGAGACTAGATCGGATGAGACTAGATCGGATGAGACTAGATCGGATGAGACTAGATCGGATGAGACTAGATCGGATGAGACTAGATCGGATGAGACTAGATCGGATGAGACTAGATCGGATGAGACTAGATCGGATGAGACTAGATCGGATGAGACTAGATCGGATGAGACTAGATCGGATGACACTACGTCAGATGAGAATAGATTGGATTAAGCTAAAAGTATGCTTCTGTGAAAAAAATTCGGAAAGCGGAGAGATGGAGCAGAGAGATTGCGAGTTCCACTGATTGACGACATCTCACTTCGAGTTTAATAAAACCCTTTTGTGGCTTTCCCCAGTCAGCCGGCAGCCCCTGTCCCGCACTGAGGACAAAAGCAAAATTCAGAAGAAAATTTGCATACGAGACTCGCCTTTGCTAGAAAAAATTAGTAGCAAGAAATTCTCTGTTGCCGGAGAGAGCGCTTCAAAAAATCAGAGTGATGGGAAAGTTTTAATGCTATATGGAATTTCTATATACGAGATATTTTGTTTGCAAATAGGAAGATAGAAATAGGGGACCGGATGGAAGACAGACAGACAGACAGACAGATACTAAGACAGACAGACAGACAGACAGATACTAAGACAGACAGACAGACAGACAGACAGATACTAAGACAGACAGACAGACAGACAGACAGACAGACAGACAGACAGATACTAAGACAGACAGACAGACAGACAGACAGACAGACAAACAGACAGACAGACAGACAGACAGACAGACAGACAGACAGACAGACAGACAGACAGACAGACAGACAGACAGACAGACAGACAGACAGACAGACAGACAGACAGACAGACAGACAGACAGACAGACAGACAGACAGCTAAGCAGAATTCACAACCCTCACTCGAGGCAGGAATGAGCCAGAAAAAGGCAGTGGTATAAAAATGCAGTCGGGTTCTCCACAATAGAATTGGCCGCGGGTCAAGTCAGGAGACTGGGGGGCGGTCGCTAATCCGACAGGAGGACCAACAGAGAAAGCAGAGAGGGGAGAGAGCTCGATAAGGGCCTGGTATTTTCTCTCGAGGTTAATTGCATTTGCGAGAGGGTGGCGGCCGCTGACAAGCTGGGAGCGAGCGGGCTGGGAAGGGGAGAGGAGAGTTGGAAAGAAAGTCGGTAGGAATGAGTGAAAGACGATAAATGGAAGAGGTTCCAGGGAAGAGCGGCGAGTAGAAGGGAGTTGAGACAATAAGAGGATCTGAAAGTAGACCAATGTTGAAGGCTTCTGCATAGTGCAAGGAAGACACGAGAGAATAGAGCCGATGGAAAATGGGACTAGTAAGAGAATAGGGATAAAACTTTATAGAAGATAAGTGCTGCGAGGTAAGAGAGGAGACAGGAGAGATTAGAGAAGAGAGAGGAGAGATTAGAGAGGGGACAGGAGAGATTAGAGAAGAGAGAGGAGAGATTAGAGAGGGGACAGGAGAGATTAGAGAAGAGACAGGAAAGACTAGAGAGGAGACAGCGTAGATTAGACAGGAGACAGAAGAGATTAGGGTGGAGACAGGAGAGATTAGAGAAAAGACGGGAGAGATTAGAGAGGAGACAAAAGAGATTAGAGAGGAGGCGGATGAGATTAGAGGCGTGGGAAAGGAGATTAGAGGCGGGGGAAAGGAGATTAGAGGCGGGGGAAAGGAGATTAGAGACGGGGAAAGGAGACGGTAGAGTTTAGAGACAGGAAAAAAGAGACTAGAGATCAAAGGAGTAGAGATGGAGCAGTGACTAATGACTTTGTAATTGATTGTTAGAGATTTGGCTAAGCAATCAGACATTTCAAAACAGTGTGCTCGCCCCCCCCCCTAATTACATTTGTTCTTGGCTAAAAACTTTCTTCTGTAGAATTTTACTGCTTAAGAAAAAGCTCGAATTGTAAGCTGGCCAATTAGCATAAATTATGCGCGCAGCCAACAAAATTTATTGACACCGAGTTTGTGCAAGGAAATGGAACCATTTCAGTTATTTGCCAGTAAAATGCGAAAGTCGTAAATCTTTGGAGCGGAGCTCCCGGTCCGTTGCGGCTTTGATTGATTCGGTCGGGGCGAATCACAAACTGCAGTTTGGCATGTCTGGCATGAAATCCCACTTGGACCCAATGCTGCTCCAGCCGGCACTTTTACGGGCTTTCTGGCGCCAGCTGGGGTCATTGAGTGGAAACGCTGAGAGTCAAAAAGTGTCAGATAGTGAGACAAATCCTGAGAGTCAGTCCGTGTCAGAGAATGAGGCAAAGCATGAGAGTCAGTCAGTGTCAGAGAATGAGACAAAGCATGAGAGTCAGTCGGTGTCAGAGAATGAGACAAAGCATGAGAGTCAGCAAGTGTCAGAGAATGAGACAAATCATGAGAGTCAGTCAGTGTCAGAGAATGAGGCAAAGCATGAGAGTCAGTCAGTGTCAGAGAATGAGACAAAGCATGAGAGTCAGCAAGTGTCAGAGAATGAGACAAATCATGAGAGTCAGCAAGTGTCAGAGAATGAGACAAATCATAAGAGTCAGTCAGTGTCAGAGAGTGGGACAAAGCATGAGAGTCAGTCAGTGTCAGAGAATGAGACAAAGCATGAGAGTCAGTCAGTGTCAGAGAGTGGGACAAATCATGAGAGTCAGTCAGTGTCAGAGAGTGGGACAAATCATGAGAGTCAGTCAGTGTCAGAGAATGAGAGAAAGTATGAGAGTCAGCAAGTGACAGAGAATGAGACAAAGCATGAGAGTCAGCAAGCGCCAGAGAATGAGACAAAGCATGAGAGTCAGTCAGTGTCAGAGAATGAGACAAAGCATGAGAGTCAGCAAGTGTCAGAGAATGAGGCAAAGCATGAGAGTCAGTCAGTGTCAGAGAGTGGGACAAATCATGAGAGTCAGTCAGTGTCAGAGAATGAGAGAAAGTATGAGAGTCAGCAAGTGACAGAGAATGAGACAAAGCATGAGAGTCAGCAAGCGCCAGAGAATGAGACAAAGCATGAGAGTCAGTCAGTGTCAGAGAATGAGACAAAGCATGAGAGTCAGCAAGTGTCAGAGAATGAGACAAAGCATGAGAGTCAGCAAGTGTCAGAGAATGAGGCAAAGCATGAGAGTCAGTCAGTGTCAGAGAGTTGGACAAATCATGAGAGTCAGTCAGTGTCAGAGAATGAGAGAAAGTATGAGAGTCAGCAAGTGACAGAGAATGAGACAAAGCATGAGAGTCAGCAAGTGTCAGAGAATGGGACAAAGCATGAGAGTCAGCAAGCGCCAGAGAATGAGACAAAGCATGAGAGTCAGTCGTTGTCAGAGAATGAGACAAAGCATGAGAGTCAGTCGGTATCAGAGGCTGCGACAAAGGATGAGAGTCAGCAAGTGTCAGAGGCTGCGACAAAGGATATGAACTTCAATCTTATCAATCCAGAAATAAAAAATGATTTGTTCATGGCATTGGATGCTAAGCTGAAATCATATTTTTTACAGTGTTTGCATGAATTGCTCATTAAACTTTAAAAGGCCATAATTGTCTGACTGACACGTCCGCCTGAATGTTTGCACTTTTAATTAATCATGATCCTTAACTCGCACAAAATCAACGCATTCCGCCGCAGCCGCCGCAGCAGCAACAGCAGCTGCAGGAGCAGCTGAAAGTTTGAAAAGCTCGGTCTCAACCGACCCATCTGAGTCTTATTATTTCGTAGATTTTGACCGCAGTAAGTTGCCAGACCAGCGCAGGTTGGGCAATCCAGGCTTTGATGAGCTGGGATTCTGAATAATTAAAGAGCCAACCGGCAGTCTTGAGGGATATTGAGCTGCAGGACTGCTTCACGGATATGGCTTCACGGAGATCAAGGATGGAGATAGGGAGACACCGCGGCAGGGATGAAGAGAAGTTGCAGTCCTTTATGAAGGCTCGTAAAGTTGCTGTCAATGAGTGAGAGAAAGCGGCCCAGGTGCGGAGACAGACAACCAGCTCATCACAAAAGAAAAATGAAAGTCAAATACTTTGAGCACCAGATCGACAAGATGTTCGAAGGGCGCCATGTTTCAGTAATACGATTGATCGTGTACATTGATCAACTGTACATTATCTAATGTACACTGCTGCGTACTTTGAAGGCACAAAATTTTGAGAAAATCTCACAGATCCTACATTCCCACTTCTGTAGCCGGGGAAGTTTCCTCAACCATGGAAATACTTGAGTCTTTATATAGACGGAGTGGAGCAGTTCTAGTGCTCCATTGTCTTTCTCTGGGAGCAGAAAAATTGTTTTGTTGCCTACCAGCTAACTTTATCGTGCCTTCTATGCCTCAAGAAACGCGCTGTCAGATGCAGCTGAGTGAACGTCCTGTCAACCGTTAGGCCTACGTGTTATTTTTATGAGAAGTTCCATGTCAGAATTTGCTGAAAAATGGAACTCAAGCTGTAGACATCAGTTGAATGTACTTTCCGGAGTGCATGTACATCAGTTGAATGTACTTGCCGGAGTGCATGTACATCAGTTGAATGTACTTGCCGGAGTGCATGTACATCAGTTGAATGTACTTGCCCAGAGTGTATGTACAATATTTAAATGTACTTGCCCAGAGTGTATGTACAATATTTAAATGTACTTGCCCAGAGTGTATGTACATTATTTGAATGTACTTGCCAGAAGGCGACGAGTTGTAACTCCAGTTCCCCTTGTCATTATCAGCTTGTCAATTGTATACCAAATCACTTGCACTGTCAACTTGTCACCCTTGACAAGCCTGTTTATGAAACACACACCCTGTTCCCGGGGTTCCAATGTACACACACCCTGTTCCCGGGGTTCCATTGTACACACACCCTGTTCCCGGGGTTCCAATGTACACACACCCTGTTCCCGGGGTTCCAAAGTACACACACCCCAGTTCCCGGGGTTCCAATGTACACACACCCTGTTCCCGGGGTTCCAATGTACACACACCCCTGTTCCCGGGGTTTCAATGTACACACACCCTGTTCCCGGGGTCCAATGTACACACACCCCTGTTCCCGGGGTTCCAATGTACACACACCCTGTTCCCGGGGTTCCAATGTACACACACCCCTGTTCCCGGGGTTTCAATGTACACACACCCTGTTCCCGGGGTCCAATGTACACACACCCCTGTTCCCGGGGTTTCAATGTACACACACCCTGTTCCCGGGGTTCCAATGTACACACACCCCTGTTCCCGGGGTTTCAATGTACACACACCCTGTTCCCGGGGTCCAATGTACACACACCCCTGTTCCCGGGGTTTCAATGTACACACACCCTGTTCCCGGGGTTCCAATGTACACACACCCTGTTCCCGGGGTTTCAATGTACACACACCCTGTTCCCGGGGTTCCAAAGTACACACACCCCTGTTCCCGGGGTTTCAAAGTACACACACCCTGTTCCCGGGTTTCAAAGTACACACACCCGGTTAAGAAATTATCAACATTTAGTCACTGCCTGCACATGTCAACTGTCGCCAGAGAAGCCACCAAACAGAGACTGAAAATGGAGCTACCAGTCACATATAGGCTGTTTCGCATGCCAAACCCGCAGAGGAGGCCCGCATAACTGAGGGTCCCGAGACCCTGCGCGTTCTGAACCGGTCGAGGGCGCAGTTCTACTGCAAGGCAGAGGGCAGCCCGGCCCCTGAGATTCAGTGGCTGGTCAACGGCAAACCGGTGCGCAATAGCGCTCGCCACCTAACATACGACATGGCCTTCGGCAAGATTCTCAGAATTGAGTCGGTCGATGCCGTCACCGATAGAAATTTGCTCGTGTCCTGCGTAGCTAAAAATGCCGTCTCAAGTACGCCGGCTGTGGCAAACGCTTCGCTGCATGTTTACTCAAGTGAGTGCTCTGCTAGCTGTCGTCTCATTAGTGAACTCTAACCCAGGTTTCCGCCCGCCCTCTCCATGGCCACCTTCGCCACCTCTGCCCCACCCCTCTTCGCCACCTCTGCCCACCCCACTCCACCGCCACTATCGCAGCTCCGCCACCTCTGCCCACCCCTCTCCGCCGCCACTATCGCAGCTCTGCCACCTCTGCCCCACCCCTCTCCGCCGCCACTATCGCAGCTCTGCCACCTCTGCCCCACCCCTCTCCGCCGCCACTATCGCAGCTCTGCCACCTCTGCCCCACCCCTCTCCGCCGCCACTATCGCAGCTCCGCCAGCCGGATTCCCTCGCATTGTGGAGGCACCGAAAATGCAAGTGACCGAGCGAAGCCAGCGAGTCCGCATGGGCTGCTACGCGCAGGGTGCCCGGCCGATGCGCTACCAGTGGACCCGGTCCGAAGTCCGGTTGGACCTCAGCCGGCCCCGCCTGCAGCTCAGCAGTGAGAAGCTCGATTATTTCAATTTTTTATTAAAAGCCAGCCTGCTTGCCGAGGAGGAAGTCGGTTAGGAAAATATTCGAGGAATCGAGTAGAGTAGAATGCAACCCGAGAAGAGGGACTCTTCAAGACCCTCCATCTCTTTATGGCCCGGCGGGAGGCGAAATCTCTGCTTCTAGGGGCAATCCGGGCTCAAGGTTTAGTGTTTCACGCCTTATATAAAAGTTCTTCAACTTTAGCGGCAGCAACTGACTCGAACTTCAGGGGATTGAAGGCGGAGGGAAAGTGCTCGGGTATTTGCTCGTCTGAGCAGCGACTTCGGGGGCTTTGGCCGACTTGAGCTGCCGCGCTCGACCTTCCAGCCTTCAGGATGAAGGCGATCCTTTAAGCTGTTTTGAGCACAGAGCAGCTCAGGGCGAACCCTTGATGCATGCTGCGGTATGCGAGAAGGGATCTCAATACTGAGGTGATGGAGAGAGCAGGGAGTCTGGGACAGGAAGAGCGAGGAGAGTGAAAAGGGAGTTAAAGCAGCACCTACTAGCCCACTCTGACTGTCACTCTGCGCTGCGAACCATGGGGCTCGTTTTCACTGTAACTCTCACTGGCTTGAACCGTAATGGTCTGTCTGCCTGCCTCTCTACCCGTCCATCTGTCTATCTATCTATCTATCTATCTATCTATCTATCTATCTATCTATCTATCTATCTATCTATCTATCTATCTATCTATCTATCTATCTATCTATCTATCTATCTATCTATCTATCTATCTATCTATCTATCTATCTATCTATCTATCCATCTATCTATCTATCTATCTATCTATCTATCTATCTATCTATCTATCTATCTATCTATCTATCTATCTATCTATCTATCTATCTATCTATCCATCTATCTATCTATCTATCTATCTATCTATCTATCTATCTATCTATCTATCTATCTATCTATCTATCCATCTATCTATCTATCTATCTATCTATCTATCTATCTATCTATCTATCTATCTATCTATCTATCTATCTATCTATCTATCTATCTATCTATCCATCTATCTATCTATCTATCTATCTATCTATCTATCTATCTATCTATCTATCTATCTATCTATCTATCCATCTATCTATCTATCTATCTATCTATCTATCTATCTATCTATCCATCTATCTATCTATCTATCTATCTATCTATCTATCTATCTATCTATCTATCTATCTATCTATCCATCTATCTATCTATCTATCTATCTATCTATCTATCTATCTATCTATCTATCTATCTATCTATCTATCTATCTATCTATCTATCTATCTATCTATCTATCTATCTATCTATCCATCTATCTATCTATCTATCTATCTATCTATCTATCTATCTATCTATCTATCTATCTATCTATCTATCTATCTATCTATCTATCTATCTATCTATCCATCTATCTATCTATCTATCTATCTATCTATCTATCTATCTATCTATCTATCTATCTATCTATCTATCTATCTATCTATCTATCTATCTATCTATCTATCTATCTATCTATCTATCTATCTATCTATCTATCTATCTATCTATCTATCTATCTATCTATCTATCTATCTATCTATCTATCTATCTATCTATCTATCTATCTATCTATCTATCTATCTATCTATCTA
This sequence comes from Macrostomum lignano, assembly GCA_002269645.1. Taxonomy (NCBI): domain Eukaryota; kingdom Metazoa; phylum Platyhelminthes; family Macrostomidae; genus Macrostomum; species Macrostomum lignano. The sequence continues at coordinate 388,108 of NIVC01000658.1, forward strand.
TCTATCTATCTATCTATCTATCTATCTATCTATCTATCTATCTATCTATCTATCTATCTATCTATCTATCTATCTATCTATCTATCTATCTATCTATCTATCTATCTATCTATCTATCTATCTATCTATCTATCTATCTATCTATCTATCTATCTATCTATCTATCTATCTATCTGCGATGGAAGCGACCGTGGGAGAAGCCATCGCATTAACATGGAATTAAATCCATTCAGCATCGCGTGCACTGAATTACAACTTGGCAGACTCAAAACAAAAGAGCAAAAGTGACGGTCTGAACATTCAGAATCCCATGCCGCAGTTCCTCATCAGCTTGCAGGATGCATCGGCAAGTTCTACATTGAACAGCCGCAGGAAGTGCTCCTCAAACTCTGCGGTGCGCCTTTTCCCCTTTTTTATAGTGGAATAAAATCCATCGGTACCTGATTGACAGGCTGTGCAGTCAAGCTTTCGGTGAAAAGCGCGAGTGCCTGCACGGGCAGGGGGCCCCACAATAGCGATTATTTCCACCAACCAGTTCGACTCAGAAAACCAGCGGCCTGAGACAAAAAAGGGGGGAGTGGATTGGGAAAAATGAGAGAGAGAGAGTGGGATAAAAGTGGGATACTGAGCAGGCGCGTGACTTTCTATTGAACAATTTATTGAGGTAGACAGACAGATTTTTTGCGAGAAAGGTCAAAGCTGATTGTATCAAACTCAGCTGCTCAGAGAAGACACGGATCGGTTAGTATCAGTCTGAGAGATTGCAGTCAGCTGTAAGCGGCAGTCTTTATTCCTCATAGTCACGGTAGTATCAATAGGTTGTAAGAATTTCTCTACCAATAAAGTTGGAATAATTGCCCCCCAACGTGTTTTTATTATTCTATAGGGAACAGTGGGAGCTCAGTGCTTACAATATTCCCCTGTGCTTATTTGGCCGGTGCAGCAGATCCGCATTCTTCATAGAGTTGCTTCTTTGCTACTAAATATCTATTCGGCAACCAGTGCCCTCTACTTACCTATTTCTCCCTTTTGAGGTCCACTTCTACTCCGTGTCTACTTCTCTCTGTCTCTCGCTGTCTACTTCTTTCTGCTTGCTATCTACTCTGTTTCTCACTCTGTTATCTACTTCTCCCTCTCCTCGCTAATTTCGTCTCCCTCTCCTAGCTATCTACTTCTCCCTCTCCTCGCTATCTACTTCTCCCTCTCCTCGCTAATTTCGTCTCCCTCTCCTAGCTATCTACTTCTCCCTCTCCTCGCTATCTACTTCTCCCTCTCCTCGCTATCTACTTCTCCCTCTCCTCGCTATCTACTTCTCCCTCTCCTCGCTATCTGCGTCTCCCTCTTCTCGCTATCTACTTCTTCCTCTCCTCGCTATCTACTTCTCCCTTTCCTCGCTATCTACGTCTCCCTCTCCTCGCTATCTACTTCTCCCTCTCCTCGCTATCTACGTCTCCCTCTCCTCGATATCTACTTCTCCCTTTCCTCGCTATCTACTTCTCCCTCTCCTCGCTATCTACTTCTCCCTCTCCTCGCTAAATACGTGTCCCTCTTCTAGCTATCTAATTCTCCCTCTCCTGGCTATCTACTTCTCCCTCTCCTCGCTATCTACTTCTCCCTCTCCTCGCTATCTACTTCTCCCTCTTCTTGCTATCTGCTTCTCTCTCTACCGCTATCTACTACTGTCTCTCATATCTTCTCATTGCCTACTTTTCTACTCTACTCTCATAAATTTCTACTTGTTGCCCTGTCCTGCTATGAATTCCATAATGTTCGGGTTCGCACAAACGCCCGCCGCCAATCTATAATAAATTCTGTAATAAAATGTGCACTCTAGCAAAAGTTAAACAAGCGCTTCGATCGCACATATCAATCAATTGCGAACTCTAAACAGACCGTTTTTGACAAATTGTTGTTTTATCAATTTTCATTTATTGCAGCTTCATCTATGCAGCTTTACTTCTCAAAAACGGGCGAAATTTCTCTCGACCTTTCCAAATGTGCCAGACTGCCGGGTTTTCGATCCCGATGCAGCCGCGGCTATTCGCTACAGGGGCGGGAGGGCGAGGCAGGGAGGGTAGCGCAGAGACCAGCGGCGGTGAAGTCCCGGTTCCCAGACAGATCCTGAATCTCCTCTCTAGAGCTAATTAATAGCCGGAGAGCTGTACGGATGAAGCCGTGCTTGGGAAATTTGTTAGATGCAAAATTTATTTTTGTTAGGCTAATCTTAAGTTGCAGCGAGGTTGCCCTTGTGTGCACTTTTACTGATCTGCAAGTGCTGAGTGGCTGGCTAAGTTCTCGGCAAAGTAAATGGTTTCCATTAGTGAGAATTGTGGACTGGTTAGACTCTGAGGCAGCTGGGGATCTGGGAAGCTGGCCCAGCAACTGAGGATCTGGGAGGCTGGGCCAGCAACTGAGGATCTGAGAGGCTGGCCTAGCAACTGAGGATCTGGGAGGCTGGGCCAGCAACTGAGGATCTGGGATGCTGGCCTAGCAACTGAGGATCTGGGAGGCTGGCCCAGCAACTGAGGATCTGGGAGGCTGGCCTAGCAACTGAGGATCTGGGAGGCTGGCCTAGCAACTGAGGATCTGGGAGGCTGGGCCAGCAACTGAGGATCTGGAATGTTGGGCGTCTTACCTAATGACTCCAAACGATATAAATGTCTCCAGCAGCAAAATTCTGCCCTCCCAACCCCCCACCGCAGACGGATCGCTGATCATTGAGAAAGTGCTCCCGGAGGACGATGGCAAGTACCAGTGCTCGGTGACCAACAGTGTCGGCACCGTCTACTCCGAACCAGCGCACCTATACGTTCGAGGTGAGCACTAGTTTACTCAGAGCTACTCATTTCTAATGGCTAAGCAACAAGTTATTTACCTTGCGCACCCTGATTTTTTTCTGTGCTTCCTTAATAAATGACTAAGCAATATTTGGCGTTGTCTATTACAGAAGATGTAGTTCAGATTCTGGACTGGTTGATGAGATACAATGGTAATTAGCATTATATAGGTACTGCATGCGGCCTGAGTAACTATTGAAGAAACAGAAGCAACATGTAACTGAAAATAGAGGCTGAAAACACGCAAAAGATTATTTACGACTGTGTTGCGCTAAAAACCTGGCCTCAGTACCTTTGAATGCTCTGCATGTACTTTTAATTTCGAGTGAAGCCACTTTCCCATCGAATGGTCAATTTCCCCCTGTTTTGGCTTGTTGCTATGCCAGGCTTTGTTGTTGTGGGAAGTGACGCTCTGTGAGGACTGCTCCCGGCCATGAGGGGAGCGCCGCTGCTCAAGATGTGGGCTGGGCAGCATTCGAGCTCAACTCTGCAGTGAGGAATCTAACCTATAGATTAGCAATCCATTCTAGATTAGCAATCCATTCTAGATTAGCAATCCATTCTAGATTAGCATTCCATTCTAGATTAGCAATCCATTCTAGATTAGCATTCCATTCTAGATTAGCAATCCATTCTAGATTAGCAATCCATTCTAGATTAGCAATCCATTCTAGATTAGCAATCCATGCTAGATTAGCAATCCATTCTAGATTAGCAATCCATTCTAGATTAGCAATCCATTCTAGATTAGCAATCCATTCTCGATTAGCAATCCATTCTAGATTAGCAATCCATTCTAGATTAGCAATTCATTCTAGATTAGCAATCCATTCTAGATTAGCAATCCATTCTAGATTAGCAATCCATTCTAGATTAGCAATCCATGCTAGATTAGCAATCCATTCTAGATTAGCAATCCATTCTAGATTAGCAATCCATTCTAGATTAGCAATCCATGCTAGATTAGCAATCCATTTTAGATTAGCAATCCATTCTAGATTAGCAATCCATTCTAGATTAGCAATCCATTCTAAATTAGCAATCCATTCTAGATTAGCAATCCAGTCTAGATTAGCAATCCATTCTAGATTAGCAATCCATTCTAGATTAGCAATCCATTCTAGATTAGCAATCCAGTCTAGATTAGCAATCCAGTCTAGATTAGCAATCCATTCTAGATTAGCAATCCATTCTAGATTAACAATCCATTCTAGATTAACAATCCATTCTAGATTAGCAATCCATTCTAGATTAACAATCCATTCTAGATTAACAATCCATTCTAGATTAACAATCCATTCTAGATTAGCAATCCATTCTAGATTAGCAATCCATTCTAGATTAGCAATCCATGCTAGATTAGCAATCCATTCTAAATTAGCAATCCATGCTAGATTAGAAATCCATGCTAGATTAGCAATCCATTCTAGATTAGCAATCCATTCTAGATTAGCAATCCATGCTAGATTAGCAATCCATTCTAGATTAGCAATCCATTCTAAATTAGCAATCCATGCTAGATTAGCAATCCATTCTAGATTAGCAATCCATTCTAAATTAGCAATCCATGCTAGATTAGCAATCCATTCTAGATTAGCAATCCATTCTAGATTAGCAATCCATTCTAGATTAGCAATCCATTCTAAATTAGCAATCCATTCTAGATTAGCAATCCAGTCTAGATTAGCAATCCAGTCTAGATTAGCAATCCAGTCTAGATTAGCAATCCATTCTAGATTAGCAATCCATTCTAGATTAACAATCCATTCTAGATTAACAATCCATTCTAGATTAGCAATCCATTCTAGATTAACAATCCATTCTAGATTAACAATCCATTCTAGATTAACAATCCATTCTAGATTAGCAATCCATTCTAGATTAGCAATCCATTCTAGATTAACAATCCATTCTAGATTAGCAATCCATTCTAGATTAGCAATCCATTCTAAATTAGCAATCCATGCTAGATTAGAAATCCATGCTAGATTAGCAATCCATTCTAGATTAGCAATCCATTCTAGATTAGCAATCCATGCTAGATTAGCAATCCATTCTAGATTAGCAATCCATTCTAAATTAGCAATCCATGCTAGATTAGCAATCCATTCTAGATTAGCAATCCATTCTAGATTAGCAATCCATTCTAGATTAGCAATCCATTCTAAATTAGCAATCCATTCTCGATTAGCAACCCATAATTGGATTACTAAGAGGTCAGAATATTTATAGAAATCATTTAAAATTTGATAATTTATGCTTCTATCAATTTCGTCTTTCGAATCTCAAATTCCTCAGCCGTCTATAATGCTAGGCTTCTGTTGCCCTGGGCAACCGGAAATCCAGTTAATCTTGCAGATTAAAAGCCGCAGATGGTCACAAATGAGCACACAGATACAGATGCACTAGGCAGACTGCCAGCATTGATACAGTCACGAGTGCGCGAGACACATGTATTAGGTTTTAGCTGAGAGAGCCAGCGCCCCAGAGACAAGCAGACACTGGAATTATGATTACGTAATCAGAACAAAATTGGTACCCGACAGAAAACACGCGCTTCCATGGCTCTCATTTAGCAGTGAATTCGTTTAGCTGTGCTCAAAATGAGCCCTCACCCCTAGGCGTCGCGGTGCCAAACAATTCTACTGAGCAATGGCTGAACTCTGGCCCTGGCTGCCTCTGTATGATGAACCCGACCCGGCTAATTGCTAAAGTAGGGGCTTGGGGCGCTGATGTGTGCTCATACGATAGGGCTTAGCACAGATAACACTCTCAGCGGAGGTATGCGCGCAGTTTCCGGGATTCTGCTGGATTTTCGATTTTGCCCCATCTCAGTCTTGCTTTGCATCCTTCATCCCTTCCTCCTCAGTCAGTCCTTACGTGTCTTCCTGCACACCTTGCTGAGCCAACTGCATTGATTTTCATGTATTGAGTTACAGAATATTCTAAGTAGGGGCGTTCTGTCTTAGACAGATAGATAGATAGATAGATAGATAGATAGATAGATAGATAGATTGATAAATAGATAGATAGATAGATAGATAGATAGATAGATAGATAGATAGATAGATAGATAGATAGATAGATAGATAGATAGATAGATAGATAGATAGATAGATAGATAGATAGATAGATAGATAGATAGATAAATAGATAGATAGATAGATAGATAGATAGATAGATAGATAGATAGATAGATAGATAGATAGATAGATAGATAGATAGATAGATAGATAGATAGATAGATAGATAAATAGATAGATAGATAGATAGATAGATAGATAGATAGATAGATAGATAGATAGATAGATAGATAGATAGATAGATAGATAGATAGATAGATAGATAGATAGATAGATAGATAGACAGGCCAGCATATGGAAGGCTCCCTCCCAGGCAGGTGGTGCCAGAGGTCTCATTAGTGCCAGGCCGGAATTCACTACAGGAAGATTGACAGCCCATGATGTCTTCCTGTTGTAAAAAGATTAAAGAAGAGAAGTGGCTGCAGCAAAATTTGAGAGCCGGAGCATCGCAGCAGGCGGGAGGCGCGGAGCTGCAGGCTCACGGGAGCAGTTTGCTTAGCGACACTTCCTGGCCAGGTGCTGAGAGGCGATTTCTTGCCACATATTTTCAGACACATTTTGTACCTACGCTGTGTGCAAGTGCACTGAAAGGGGAAAGAGATCCCTCAGGAGAACTGTGCTCAATGCTCAATGTATTATAAATGTGCTCCAAAACGGACTCGCTCTGCAGCAGGGTGTGAATTTCAAGAGCTGATTTCTCAGTATCAAGCCAGGCCTAAGGAGAATCTCCTGACCCCGAGGTCCTGACCCCGCTCTGTTGAGTGACGCAATTTCTGTTTCTCAGCTCTGAGTCTGGAACATCTGGATTTTTACTCCTGCAAAGACAGACACACGTGAGGGACAGAAATGCGCTTTCTGATTAAACATTTGATCTTGCTTCTGCACTGACAAGGGGGATCTGGGTTAGGTAGTCACCTCTGCTCTCCAGCTCTCTGAGTCATTCCGGAGCATTCGAGCCTTGTGCTCAGCGGCTTTTTTGATCAATTAATCTCTTCTAATCAATGTTGGTCCACGCTTCTTCAGCTATTACTCTCTCACACCCTCATCATTGTCTCCCTCGCACCCTCATCATCGTCTCCCTCACACCCTCATCACTGTCTCCCTCACACCCTCATCACTGTCTCCCTCACACCCTCATCACTGTCTCCCTCACACCCTAATCACCATCTCCCTCACACCCTCATCACTGTCTCCCTCACACCCTCATCACTGTCTCCCTCACACCCTAATCACCGTCTCCCTCACACCCTCATCATCGTCTCCCTCACACCCTCATCATCGTCTCCCTCACACCCTCATCACTGTCTCCCTCACACCCTCATCACTGTCTCCCTCACACCCTCATCACTGTCTCCCTCACACCCTAATCACCGTCTCCCTCACACCCTAATCACCGTCTCCCTCACACCCTCATCACTGTCTCCCTCACACCCTCATCACTGTCTCCCTCACACCCTAATCACCGTCTCCCTCACACCCTCATCACTGTCTCCCTCACACCCTCATCACTGTCTCCCTCACACCCTAATCACCGTCTCCCTCACACCCTCATCATCGTCTCCCTCACACCCTCATCATCGTCTCCCTCACACCCTCATCACTGTCTCCCTCACACTCTCATCACTGTCTCCCTCACACCCTCATCACTGTCTCCCTCACACTCTCATCACTGTCTCCCTCACACCCTCATCACAGTCTGCCCCTTTGAACTGGTGCCCCTGGTTCTTGCGCCTTTTTCGCGGACGCCCCAATCTAATGAAATGGCGCCCTGGATCTAATAAAAGGGCGCCCCGATCTAGTGAAATGGCGCCCCCGATCTAATGAGATGGCGCCCCGCTCTGGTGAAATGGCGTCCCGATTTGATGAAATGGCAAAGGGCGCCCCAATCTAGTGAAATGGCGCCCCAATCTAGTGAAATGGCGCCCCAATCTAATGAAATGGCGCCCCAATCTAGTGAAATGGCGCCCCAATCTAATGAAATGGCGCCCCGATCTAATGAAATGGCGTCCCGATCTAATGAAATGGCGCCCCGATCTGGTGAAACGGCGCCTCGATCTAATGAGATGGCGCCCGATTTTATAAAATAGCACCCCAATCTTATGAAATGGCGCCTGTTCAAGTGAAAAGCAACCAATTTTTGTTTTCATTTATTATTTTCATTTCAGATTCAGATTTTAAAAGTAAAAACTCCTATTCTGCTGAACTTCTTTATCATTTAAAAGTTCTTCAGACTGCATCACCTGCTTTGCTTTTGGCACTTGAAAATTACATTATTGTTATTTGTGTTTGCCGTCAATGTTAATTTTTTGTGTTTTAGCATGGTCTCTATTGCTAAAAATTCCGTAAATTCACCCGTTAATTTTTTTGAATAAGTGGTGATTCATTCTAAAATTGAATTTCATTTGAAGTTTTTATTTTGTCACAAAATATAGCATTAATGTTGCTTCGATGTCCGTCTACATTTTTCAGAAATATGTAAGTCTAAACTAAGTCCGAGTTGAAATTGGACTTTAGTTACTAAACGCATAAAACTATATTCGCCATAACTTTCTTCTATAACCTGCAGCTATTTAATTAACACAATTTGATTATATATGACTACTGTTCAAATATTAATCATCCAAAACCTCGTTTACTCGCATATCGTACGCATTATGTCACCGTTATAACCATAAATGGTGCCGCCTGGAAATTAATTATATCTTAAGACAGTATAAATTGGACTGCGGCCCTTGCAACAAAAGACAAATGGTGGGGTTGTGGCTGTTGCAGCACCCCTCATAGATAAATGGTGGGGTTGTGGCTGTTGCAGCACCCCTCATAGACAAATAGTGGGGTTGTGGCTGTTGCAGCACCCCTCATAGACACATCGTGGGGTTGTGGCTGTTGCAACACCCATCATAGACAAATCGTGGGGTTGTGGCTGTTGCAACACCCATCATAGACAAATCGTGGGGTTGTGGCTGTTGCAGCACCCATCATAGACAAATCGTGGGGTTGTGGCTGTTGCAGCACCCCTCATAGACAAATCGTGGGGTTGTGGCTGTTGCAACACCCCTCATAGACACATCGTGGGGTTGTGGCTGTTGAAGCACCCATCATAGACAAATCGTGGGGTTGTGGCTGTTGCAGCACCCCTCATAGACAAATCGTGGGGTTGTGGCTGTTGCAACACCCATCATAGACAAATCGTAGGGTTGTGGCTGTTGCAGCACCCCTCATAGACACATCGTGGGGTTGTGGCTGTTGCAACACCCATCATAGACAAATCGTAGGGTTGTGGCTGTTGCAGCACCCATCATAGACAAATCGTGGGGTTGTGGCTGTTGCAACACCCATCATAGACAAATCGTGGGGTTGTGGCTGTTGCAGCACCCCTCATAGACACATCGTGGGGTTGTGGCTGTTGAAGCACCCCTCATAGACAAATCGTGGGGTTGTGGCTGTTGCAGCACCCCTCATAGACAAATCGTGGGGTTGTGGCTGTTGCAACACCCATCATAGACAAATCGTGGGGTTGTGGCTGTTGCAGCACCCCTCATAGACACATCGTGGGGTTGTGGCTGTTGAAGCACCCCTCATAGACAAATCGTGGGGTTATGGCTGTTGCAACACCCATCATAGACAAATCGTGGGGTTGTGGCTGTTGCAGCACCCATAGACAAATCGATGGGTTTGTGACCCTTTCAGCACCCGTATTTTTGGCAAATTTATACTTATAAATTCTAAACTACCACATTTTACTCGCTTTTATACAGTGCCCTGTGTTTTAACGTTATCAATAACGAAATACCGCTTTAAACTTGATTTTTAGCCAGAAACTTAAATAATAAAACAGATTAATATGAATACCCGAAAGCAGCATTTTATAAACGCATACTTTAATAAACTTGAATTGACCTGATAGACGTGCCTCACCGTATGTTGAGTGCATGTGGACTTTCCAGCCAGGCTGAAGTCATTATAATTCGTCAGCACTAATACCACGGGTCCTTTTGTCCAAGCCTTGTTCAAGCCCTGATTTTTAATAATCCCACCCCAGAAACGAGTGCCTATTGTAGCCTCTTCAATCTCATATGCTTTATACTCGATACATGCATACAAACGTTATAATATTAATTAATGTGAACTAACGTAGCACTGTAGCCAAGGGAAGCAACATTCTTGATAGTTGCATATTCATCAAATCACTTTTGTGCAGAGTGATTGACAGCAAAGAGCTGAAACAATTGATTTGCACTTACACAAGTGATTTCACTGTGTTGATAATGGAAGCGTTCAATTTTTATGGTGCCTCACGCATCCCCATGTACTAACTAAGATTTCAGCTGAGTTTTACATGTGTAACTGAGTTTAATAAACAAAACTAAGCAATGTAAAAAAGATAAGTTAAATGTTGTCGAGTGAGGTGGGTGAGGGAGTGAGGTGGGTGAGGGAGTGAGGTGGGTGAGGGAAGGAGTGAGGTGGGTGAGGGAGTGAGGTGGGTGAAGGAGTGAGGTGGGTGAGGGAATGAGGTGGGTGAGGGAGTGAGGTGGGTGAGGGAGTGAGGTGGGTGAAGGAGTGAGGTGGGTGAGGGAGTGAGATGGGTGGAGGAGTGAGGTGGGTGAGGGAATGAGGTGGGTGAGGGAGTGAGGTGGGTGAAGGAGTGAGGTGGGTGAGGGAGTGAGGTGGGTGAAGGAGTGAGGTGGGTGAGGGAGTGAGGTGGGTGAGGGAGTGAGATGGGTGAAGGAGTGAGGTGGGTGAGGGAGTGAGGTGGGTGAAGGAGTGAGGTAGGTGAGGGAGTGAGGTGGGTGGAGGAGTGAGGTGGGTGAGGGAGTGAGGTGGGTGACTATATTTAGGTGTGTTGGAGACACACACAGGTGCATGAGCGAATGTCTGTGGTTTTGCATTGCATCGTGACTTACTTTTGATTTCGTTTTACAAATTTATTAAACAAATTTTGTTTCGGCAATTAAATCATTTTACAAAAAATCATTTCCACAGTCCGAAAAATCAGTCCGCACTTTTCAACCCGGCCCTCGAGTATGGAGGTGCCAGCTGGGAGCAACGTCAACCTCACCTGCGTGGCGGTCGGCGCACCCATGCCGAGAGTCCAGTGGTTCGACTCCAAAGGCACGGATCTCGGGAGCAACGAGCCCGGCAAGCAGCAAATCGGTCGCTTTGTGTTGATGCTGACGGACGTCACAAGCGACGACAATTACACCTGCCAGGCCCAGAACGCGCTGGGAACGATCCATTGGATGGTGTCCGTGACAGTACAGAAGATGCCGGAGCCGCCTAGCGACTTACAGGTGACTGCCGTTACCAATATTGACACCGGTGGTGGGATATCTATTAGGCCTTAATTGGGTTTAACTTTAAATGGCGCTGCTAGTGAAGGGAGTTTTTAAAAATTGCTAAAAGGAAAATTAGTTTTTAACTTCACCTGGCAATTGTGCCTGTGAGCACCTCGATGATTAGTAATTCGAGCCAAAAGAAACACCCACCTCCCTCCCTCACCCACCTCACTCCCTCACCCACCTCACTCCCTCACCAACCTCACTCCTACACCCACCTCACTCCTCCACCCACCTCACTACCACCTAACGTCTCCACTTCCCTCGCGTTCATCGTCAAAGCAGGTACCTCGAATATTTCCTCTAATCGCTCATCCAACAGGTAATCAAGCACGCGCCAACTGCGGTGGAAATAGAGTTCAAGAAGTCCAGGACACCCGGCGTGCAGTCGTACACTGTCTCGTACCGGGAGGAGGCCTCCCGCACAATGAACAGGCGCAATTGGATTCAGATCGAAAACGTGCCTGGCAACGAGCCCGGAGATCGGGTGCGAACCCGGGTGAGCAGTCTGAGACCGCACACCAAATACCAGCTGAAGGTGGACTCCGTCACGGCCAACTTCAGCTCGAAGGACAATGCCAGCAATCCAATTGTCGAGTTTATGACTTTGGAGACATGTGAGCAGGCGTTCTCTTTGCCCGGATGCAATATACATGTAATTGGGCATTCAATTGTCAATGAGGCTCTCACAGAACCCCCACTTCCAGATAAGCGATGGGGTCAATGAGGCTCTGGCAGAACCCACACTTCTAGATAAGCAATGAGGTCAATGAGGCTCTCGCAGAACCCCCACTTTCAGATAAGCGATGGGGTCAATGAGGCTCTCGCAGAACCCCCACTTTCAGATAAGCAATGAAGTCAATGAGGCTCTCGCAGAACCCCCACTTCCAGATAAGCAATGGGGTCAATGAGGCTCCCGGAGAACCCCCACTTCCAAATAAGCGATGGGGTCAATGAGGCTCTCGAAGAACCCCCACTTCCAGATAAGCAATGGGGTCAATGAGGCTCTCGAAGAACCCCCACTTCCAGATAAGCGATGGGGTCAATGAGGCTCTCGCAGAACCCCCACTTCCAGATAAGCGATGGGGTCAATGAGGCTTTCGCAGAACCCCCACTTCCAGATAAGCAATCGGGTCAATGAGGCTCTCGCAGAACCCCCACTTCCAGATAAGCGATGGGGTCAATGAGGCTCTCGCAGAACCCCCACTTCCAGATAAGCGATGGGGTCAATGAACTCGCGGAACTCCCAACCCTTAAGATAAGCGATGGGGTCAATGAGGCTCTCGCAGCCCTCCAAACCCGACAGGGTAAAGGTGAGGCGAATTCAGTCGCCAAACAGCTACAGAGGAGCTTAGCATTTTTTGAGGATGATCTGATCGAACAGGATCGATTGAGCAGGTCTGACGGTCGCTTTTCGATTTTGGCGAACCTTCTTGGTGGAGGAGAGGAGGCTCCGCAGATCTTAGCTGGCTCTGCAGTTTTTGTCACGCAAAGGCTTTTCGTGTTGTGTCGGCACCGTTTGCGTTATTTTCTTTACTTTTGCTTTTCTGCTTTTTAGTAGCTTTGCAAAAGTAAAAAGCAGAGACATGAGAAATGTTTTTGCTACAGTAAACGCCTGTTTTCTTTGTTGGGTCTTATTAGGGTCAGTTTGTTGTAATGCGAATTTGGTTCTAGTAGAAACAAACTGACGTTGGGTACTTCACCATCAGATTTCCCGGTAACGCATTCCGTTTGTATTTCAGTTTCTTATACTGTTGGCAACATGAGTCTGTCTGTCTGTCTGTCTGTCTGTCTGTCTGTCTGTCTGTCTGTCTGTCTGTCTGTCTGTCTGTCTGTCTGTCTGTCTGTCTGTCTGTCTGTCTGTCTGTCTGTCTGTCTGTCTGTCTGTCTGTCTGTCTGTCTGTCTGTCTGTCTGTCTGTCTGTCTGTCTGTCTGTCTGTCTGTCTGTCTGTCTAAGGCCTCTAAATCCGGAATCCAACACTGCCGTCATTTTTGTAGCTCCAGCAGCCACTGACAGACCGCTGACCGTCACTTCATCGAGTGAGACTTGAGGGCCTCACTAGCCAATGCAGAACTGATGAATTTTATCCAGCACTTTCAGTTTTTTCTTATCTAAAAAAGTTTGTGTTTGGCTTCGAAGAACTAAAACCGCATTTTTACAATATTACTCGGAATAAATTCACCGCTTAACCTTCCATTGGTTTTGTAGTACAATTGCATTACCCGGGCCTGACGGGCGAAAGGAATATTTAGGAAATTGTGACTTAAAATCATAATTAGTAGAATTTAAAGCTAAACAGTTTATGCATGCTGAGACATTTTCAATCGATCAGTGAATATGCTTACCTCAAATATTGAGCAATATATATCTAGCAATATCCACTCCGCTCCAATCCTCGCTTTCCACCTCTCCAATCCTCTCTCTCCTCCACTCCCATCCTCTCTCTCTCCTCCGCTCCCATCCTCTCTCTCCTCCGCTCCCATCCTCTCTCTCCTCCGCTCCAATCCTCTCTCTCCTCCGCTCCCATCCTCTCTCTCCTCCGCTCCAATTCTCTCTCTCCTCCTCTCTCATCCTATCTCTCTCCTCCACTCCCATCCTCTCTCTCTCCTCCGCTCCCATCCTCTCTCTCCTCCGCTCCCATCCTCTCTCTCCTCCGCTCCAATCCTCTCTCTCCTCCGTTCCAATCCTCTCTCTCCTCCGCTCCCATCCTCTCTCTCCTCCGCTCCCATCCTCTCTCTCCTCCGCTCCCATCCTCTCTCTCCTCCTCTCTCATCCTATCTCTCTCCTCCGCTCCCATCCTCTCTCTCCTCCGCTCCAATCCTCTCTCTCCTCCGTTCCAATCCTCTCTCTCCTCCGCTCCCATCCTCTCTCTCCTCCGCTCCCATCCTCTCTCTCCTCCGCTCCCATCCTCTCTCTCCTCCTCTCTCATCCTATCTCTCTCCTCCGCTCCCATCCTCTCTCTCCTCCGCTCCCATCCTCTCTCTCCTCCGCTCCCATCCTCTCTCTCTCCTCCGCTCCAATCCTCTCTCTCCTCCGCTCCAATCCTCTCTCTCCTCCGCTCCCATCCTCTCTCTCTCCTCCGCTCCCATCCTCTCTCTCCTCCGCTCCAATCCTCTCTCTCCTCCGCTCCAATCCTCTCTCTCCTCCGCCCCCATCCTCTCTCTCCTCCGCTCCAATCCTCTCTCTCCTTCGTCCCATCCTCTCTCTCTTCTGCCCCCATCCTCTCTTTCCTCCGCCCCCATCCTCTCTCTCCTCGCCAATGGAAGCAAATTTTCGGTTGCTAACCCAGTTTATATAAGCAACTGACAATTTTCGTTCAAACTTGGAAGCCATTTTACTTGTACGCTCAAACCATTAAAAAGCATTTCGATTTAAGTTGTTTTTGAAATATTTTCATCCGAGTTAGCTTACCTAGTTTTAGTAGTTATACCTGGTACCTCTAGCTTGGTTCATAGTGTTCATTGTCAGGTTAACCGACTTCATTTCAATGATCCTCTGCCCTCAGTTCCCGTCAAAGCTCCCAAGGACATCCAAGTGGTGGCAGTTTCTCGAGCCGATGTCAACATCGCCTGGAAGGAGCCGGACGATCCCAACGGCATCATCACGGTGAGCTGATCCCCACTCTGGGATCTGGTTTGTTGCGTCTCCCATGCTCTAATCTCCTATCTCCCATCTGCCTTCTCCCTTCTCCAATCTCCCATTTCATCTCCCATCTCTTTTCTCCTTTATCCTACCTCTCATCTCCCATCTCCTTTTTTCCGTCTCCCATCCTATCTCCCACCTCCTTTCACCTTATCCTATCTCTCATCTCCCATCTCCCATTCCATCTCCTATTCCATCTCCCATCTCTCTTCTCCCATTCCATCTCCCTTCTCCCTTCTCCCATCTCCCTTTTCCCTTCTCCCATCTCCGTTCTCGATTCTCCCATCTCCCTTCTCCCTTCTCCCATCTCCGTTCTCCCTTCTCCCTTCTCCCATCTCCCTTCTCCCTTCTCCAATTTCCTATCTCGAATCCCATCTCCTATATCTTATTTCTCATCTCCCATCTCCCTCTTTCCATCTCCCATCCCATCTTCCGTCTCCTTTCAACTATATCCTATCTCTCATCTCCCATCTCCCATTCCATCTCCCATCTCTCTTCCCTCATTCCATCTCCCTTCTCCCTTCTCCCATCTCCCTTCTCCCATCTCCCATCTCCGTTCTCCCTTCGCCCATCTCCCTTCTCCCATCTCCCTTTTCCCTTCTTCTTTCTCCCATCTCCCTTCTCCCATCTCCCATCCCATCTCCCATCTCCTTTCTTCTATCTCCTATCTCGCATCTCTCATCTGCCAACTCCCATCTCCCATCTCCAATCTCTCATCTCCCATCTCCCATTCCATCTCCCATCTCCCATCTCCCTTCTCCAATATCCAATCTCCAATCCCATATCCCATCCCATCTCCCGTCTCCTTTCTCCCATCCTCTATCACTCATCTCTCATCTGCCACCTCCCATCTCCCGTCTATCATGTCTCATCTCCCATCTCTCATCCAACCCTCCCACCGCAGAAGTACCGGATCTATTACACCACCGAGAGAGCCACTGACATCGACAGCAACATCAAAGTGGAGGTGCCGGGCACCCAGCGGATGCACACAATCAAAGATCTGGAGTATAACACTACATACTACTTTCGCATGACGGCCAGTAATATGGTTGGAGAAGGTCCGGTTAGCGATGTGTATCCGGTGATCACGGTGGTTGGAAGTGAGTCACAGATCAGTTTAAACCTTAGCCTGTGAGCGTTTTGCCTGCCTATTTTGCGAATGAGTTTCGCAAGTCCAATTGAGTCGATTATAGAAAATTACAGGGAATTAACGACTAGCGACTACTAACTGCATTTACTGCCCAGCGCATATCTCCACCTGGCAGCGGTTGATATTTAAACACGAGCGTACCATTTTGCATTAATTTGCCGCTACAATATGCAATGAAATACTGTGCCACATTGATTATATGCATTGCTTGCGAACTGTTTTGGAGCTGTTTGAAATTAATAATTAATTTACCAAAAATATTAGGCGGGTGGGGTGTAACAGACCTTTAGGAGTACAAGATTTGGCGCCTACCTGTTAGATCCGGGGTCTACCTGTTAGATCTGGGGTCTACCTGTTAGATCTGGGATCTACCTGTTAGATCTGGGGTCTACCTGTTAGATCTGGGGTCTACCTGTTAGATCAGAGAGTCTCCTGTTAGATCAGAGAATCACCTGTTAGATCAGAGAGTCACCTGTTAGATCAGAGAGTCTCCTGTTAGATCAGAGAGTCTCCTGTTAGATCAGAGAGTCACCTGTTAGATCAGAGAGTCACCTGTTAGATCAGAGAGTCACCTGTTAGATCAGAGAGTCACCTGTTAGATCAGAGAGTCACCTGTTGGATCAGAGAGTCTCCTGTTAGATCAGAGAGTCACCTGTTAGATCAGAGTCACCTGTTAGATCAGAGAGTCTCCTGTTAGATCAGAGAGTCACCTGTTAGATCAGAGAGTCACCTGTTAGATCAGAGAGTCACCTGTTAGATCAGAGAGTCACCTGTTAGATCAGAGTCAAAAGCAATATTTGATGATCAGCTTTATCAATATTATAAGCATCAATTCATATTTTATGCATTGCGTAAAGCATTTTGCGCTGGCCGCTAATAGCGAAACAAATTATGTTTCTGTTGGGGCAAACCTGTCAGATACTACTGGAACTTGACAATCCAGTAGTATGCCCGAATATACAATATCTATCAAGTTAATCTACTCGCGCTGTCGGTATGAGTCCATCTACCAGTCTGGTACGCGCGCAAATTTACAGATGAGCCATTTAGGAGCATTCTGTACAGTGAGCAGAAAGACGGTGAGTAGAAGAAGATCTTCAACGAGCCGCCCTCCCTGACTTAAGAAAGATTTTCCTTAATTTTGCATCCCTTTCAATGGAGTGTTCTTTTGGGGTATGAATTTTTACAAATATAAAGTCTTCGTGTCCTTAACACACGCATATTAGTTTGGCTAGTAGTCAACTTGACCTTGAGGTCAGAGTGGTCACGTGATAGGCTATCACGCCACCAATTCTAAAATCTGGGCCCCTATCCAAGGTCAGTCAGAGCTTTCAGCCAATGAAATTAAAGCGATAAGAGGGAATCCCATACATGTATACTCGTAAAGGGGTTTCTCCGATGCCAGATGTATTTAATCACCGCTTGGTCCTCGTCAATATACTCGGGTTACATCAGTGTCAAGGTTCCTCTTGCCGATTTTTCTCTAATTTTTTTCATTACTCCGACACCAAATGTGCTCACCTAGAGGGCATGTGCGAAACTCAACCCCCATTTGTACTTGTTGTGCTCAAGGAAGTTTTAAAGAATTGCATTTAATGATCCTTATGATTATGAATTAATCACCTGTAAATGAACCCATATTCTGCAAGGAAACCCTGGGGCTGTACTTTTTACCTCTAATGATTTTGATTATCTTAATAATCAGTTCAAAACCAACCGAACTGCGAATCCCACGCCATTGTTGGTGAAAATAATAACAGCTTTTCCCGTTCACTTGAATTGCATCCCGTTTTCCTAGAAATCTGTCAAACTTCAATATTGTTTGCATGCATTCGAAGTGATCAGCTGTGCGGTGCAGCTTTTAAATTCTTTATCTGATATATATTTAATGACCGGAATTTTGCCCACCTTAATGGGCTTTTTACAATGTTGATGAATATCTGTCACAGACTACCTTTGACCTGCAGCATGCTACGATACCCCATAAATGTTTCCTGCACCCACATGGGCTAGATTAGCAATCCATTCTATTCCTGCATCCTTGTGAGCTAGATTAGCAATCCATTCTATTCGTGCATCCTTTTGGGCCAGATTAGCAATCCGGGCCATTCTATTCCTGCATCCTTGTGGGCTAGATTAGCAATCCATTCTATTCCTGCATCCTTGTGGGCTAGATTAGCAATCCATTACATTCTTGCATCCTTGTGGGCCAGATTAGCAATCCATTCTATTCCTGCATCCTTGTGGGCTCGATTAGCAATCCATTCTATTCCTGCATCCTTGTGGGCTCGATTAGCAATCCATTCTATTCCTGCATCCTTGTGGGCTAGATTAGCAATCCATTCTATTCCTGCATCCGTAGGGATTCCGTCCAGCCCTAATAATTCCCTTCTGGTCCCCAAGCACAGCTCAACGAATCGGCCATCAATTCCCGCCGCGCTTGCCTTAATCCCAGCGCAGCCTTGAGTTTTGCAGTCTCCGCAACGCGAACCTCTTAATGATGATTTTTCGTTCACAATTTCAAACCTCTTTTGATCTAACGCAGATTAACAATTGGTATATGTTTAGCCAACTTTACTAAAATAACCTGGCGCGCTTTACCTTTCTCACCTACCCGCTGCTGCCAACCTTCGCTCCGATAGTGCACGGTGAGCTAATAAAGTCAACTATTAAAACAAAATGCATTTAATTTTTTAATTCGCTTCTGCATACGCATATACATACTTTATATGCTTTACTGAATAGTTAGCTAGACTAACAACTTTATCGCTAAATAATCATACAAAAATAGATTTGTTGCACAATGCGTGGCAAAAAAGACACTTGATTTCTTTCTGTTGAAAAAAATCGCTACTGACAGTAGTAGCCAAAGAATTGGAAAGCAAAATTACAATAATTTTTCCATCTGTAAATAGTTCCATTTTTCTTTCTCGCTATTAGAACTGAGTTGCCGCACTGTATAACAATTAATTTAGTTTGAATTTGGCCAATTTTTGGTGTGTTGTGCGTATTGTCTTTTTAAATCAACCAATATTACGAGCTAGATACACGAGCTGCAGAAAATTTTAATTTAAAAATGATTGAATTTCTACTGTAAGTAGCACACCTAAGATAGACGACTTACTTTTAGCACGCGCGAGAGCAGCTTTTGTAGATTATAGATTTTTGTGTTTTTTTCAGGTGAATTTAAAACGCAAAATTATGACGTCACATTGTGCTGCTGCTATTACTCGATGTGGAATATTTAGTGAAGCTTTTGTAGTTCTGAGTAGAAAACAGGACGTTTTTCTTTTATTGAAAAGCTTTCGTGTGAGGCCTGTCGCTTGGGCTTGCTGATTAGAAGTTGGTCTCTTTTCCTCTGTTTTGGTATCTTTTTGAGTTGAGTGACAGTAATCTGAGGGAGATAAGGTATCTCAAAAGGCATTGGAACTTTCCTCTTCAATGCCACTGGGGGGGAATGTACATCCTTGCACTGTACATTGCCCGCTGCGTATGAGAGCGTCGCTTGCCGGGGTATAGATTAGTGTACACCATCTGTCGTTGTGTACACTAATCTATTTGGCGTAGAGCCATCCCAAGGGATCGACGCTTTCGTAAGACCTAAATTTTACAACGCCTAAAACCACCACACTTCACAACGCCTAAATTTCATAACGCCTAAATTTCACAACGCCTAAAATCCTTGCTTCTCTCCTTCACATTCAGTTTTAGGTGTTGTAATATTTAGGCGATATGAAGTTTAGGCGATACTCGTATGAAAGAGCATGCAGATTTTTAGGCGTTGTGAAATTTAGGCGATATGAAATTTAGGCGTTGTGAAGGAGGCTGCATTTTCGGTTTTAGGCGATGTGAAGTCATGTGCTTTAGGCGTTGTGAAATTTAGGTCTTATGAAGCGCTAGCGACTTACTGACTAATAACCAAAAAGCTACACTCGTATTTTTGGAAAACCCCGGATTCGACATTGAAAGATAATCTTCAGTGTGTACTAATTGCATGCAAAGTCGTGGAGGACAATTCAAGGTCAAAGCGAGCAGTCAACCAATCGGAGTAAATCTAAGGATAGGAAAATGCCTATATAAAGACTACGCTAATGCTATTTTATGTCCCAACTCGACTTTCTCTCCGTACAGTCGCCTCTCGGCCAAAAGGCTTCCAATGCGCCACCACGGGCCACGACTCCATCCAGCTGTCCTGGGACCCGGCCGCCAGCAGCGACAAGGGCCGGCTAATCAGCTACATCCTGTCCTACAAGTCTTCGGCCATCTACCTGGAAGATGGCATGGAGACGCGTGAGGAGGTCCTACCGGTTGACAATGACTCCGGCTACCTGCTGAAAAACCTGAGGCCCGGCACAACTTATCATCTCACTCTGACGCCTAGCACTGAGCAGGGCAAGGGCATCCCAACGGAGACCATCGTGTGCCAGACAAGCGATTTCAGTGAGTCAGCGATTTTCAAATGTGTTTCTAAGAAATATGCAACTGTAGAAAGTTTTCAATGCATGCCTTGCTTTTGTAGTGATGAAGTTTAAGCCATGTTAAATTCCGTATTTATAAATTAGGTAAAAATTCCATATGCTTATTATTTGTTTTACCTATAATTTCTTCTCTCTGCACAAATTCACAAGTGCCTTTGTACTTTTGGCAGCTAAAAGTGCATGCATGGGTACCAAATGATTAGTCAACCAGATTAGCTCATATCCTGCTTGAGAATCTGGTTTTTATGCACCCTTTTTGGCACTGACTATGCTTTTTTAATTTTAAAATTTTTATTACTACAAGCAAATAATATCAATATTCTATGTATGCAGATTAATAATTCTTTAAATATTTATTTCATTTAAATGCCAGTGCTCATCGGCATGAATCGATGCTTAATTCTCAAGCAAATATGAATACAAATAGTAACAAACGAACCGATTATTACACAAAATAAACCGGCAACAATATACAAACCAACAGATAAACAAACTCAACCTACAAACAGATATAATATATCAAGAAAAGATAAACAAACGAATAGATAAATTATACCTAAATTTAGCTCGTACAAACAAACAGATAACTTGCAATGAATAAACATTAAAACTAATAAACTAATAAACTAATAAACAGACAAACAAAACAGCTGATAAACGAAAAACAGACAAACAAATAAACATTAAACAGACAAGCAAATAAACAGACAAACAAATTATCAGATAAATAAAAACAGACAAAAAAATATACATAAAAAACAAACAACTAAACAGACAAACAAATAACCAGATAAACAAAAATAGACAATCAAACAAACATACAAACAGACAAATAAATGAACCAACAAACAATTAACAAACAAATTACCAATAAACAAAAACAAATAAACAAATAAACGGACAAACAAATAAATTAAACAGATAAACAAATAAACAAATAAACAGCCCCCAGCGCGCCTCCGGCATCGGTGAAGGTCGGCTACATTGACAGCCGCATGGCCAGCCTCTGCTGGCAGCCACCACCAAGGCGCAACTGGAATGGCCGCCTCCTTGGCTACACTGTAGCCTGGCAACCGTTGCTAAGCAATAGCGACACTCGTCTTGGCGTCCTTTTTGGCGGCATTTTAAATGTCAGCGCCGAATCCAGATGCGCTAATCTAGCGCCATTGGCGCCTCTGACAGGCTATGAGGCCTGGCTGAGCGCCAGAACTGCTGTTGGCCAGGGGGTCGCCTCCGGGCCCGTGCGCTTTCGGACGCTGGTCTCAGGTCTGTCAGAGCTCAGCCAATCAGAGCAGCCCTTACGCGTGTTTCGAGACAATGTACATGCAGTCTGTGTAGTGTACATCGCTTAGACCACTGGTACTGGAGGATGAAATTTAATTATTTTAGAGCATTTCTTTCTCGATATACCTGCTTCATTATTGGGAATATAGGGCTTAAAAAAATGAACTCCCTGACCAGTTGGAAAAGCACATGCCTAGTTACACACACATACTAGATCACTAGATCACTAGGCCACTCAGCAAATTTGCGTGTCAGCTACTTTCAGTTCAGTAGTAAGTTTAACTGAAGAATTTTAATGTATTTTAAAGACAAGGCTCATTTATTGGCTATTACCCACCCCGAGCTTAAACTCTCAACTCCACACGGAACCTCTACCCCTGCCCCGCCACCCAATTTTAATTGCCTTTCTCGGCTGTTCCAGCCTAAATCTGCCATGTACATTGCAGTGGCTAATGTACATTATGGCTGAACCAATTAGCAAGCTGTTTACGTCTGCTTGGGCTTCTAAACTTATCAAAGTCATTTCAGCTGCCTTTATTCTTATAAAATAGCTTTATGTATTCTTCATTGCTACTGAACTGTAAGTAGAAAGCTGTTTTGCTAAGTATATATGCCTAAGTGGCCATTTTGTAGCTCTACATGTAGTTACACAATATTTTTGTTTTGATAGCCTTGAAGAAAAGGCCTATACGGTTCAGCGTATTTTGTGTATTATCCCAATATTTATAAGTTCCTATTGTTCTGGTCCTATAGTTGATGTGCTGACGTTTAACTTTGTCCCGTGTTCATAGCGGATGGAATTCTTCACTAGCAATATCTTACTAGATTTTTTTAGGTTTTGACCTTTCTTAAACTATTTTAACAAGAAATGTTATTATTGTTTTATTTTTCTGCTCGGGCGAAACTTTTACTAAACTCTAGTCAGAGTCTATCGATTGGTTTATTCGTGTTCGCGTTTGCTTAAACAAAAGCATTTGAAGGTGGGGTTTGGTGTATGGGTGAGCTAGGTAGCGGAGTGAGGCTGATGAAGGAGTGAGGTTGATGGAGGAGTGATGTTGATGGAAGAGTGATGTTGATGGATGGAGTGAGGTTGATGGAGGAGTGATGTTGATGGAGGAGTGAGGTTAGGAGTTAGGTGGGTGAAGGAGTGAGGTGGGTGAAGGAGTGAGGTGGGTGAAGGAGTGAGGTGGGTGAAGGAGTTAGGTGGGTGAAGGAGTGAGGTGGGTGAAGGAGTTAGGTGGGTGAAGGAGTGAGGTGGGTGAAGGAGTGAGGTGGGTGAGGGAGTGAGGTGAGTGAAGGAGTAAGGTGGGTGAGGGAGTGATGTGGGCAAGGCATTTCGACAAAGTTTCACCCAGCCTACATATTAAAAATTACCATAGCAATTTACTCTCCCTTAAATCCCCAAAAACAGCGCCAGGTAAGCCGGTGAACGTGCAGGCCCGAGCGCTTCAGGGCCAGCAGATCGAGGTGACTTGGTCGCCTCCGCTGGAGGCCAGAGGCATCCAGCAGTGGCTGGTGAGATACTACCGCGCCACAGACCCGATGGGCACCGCGGTGCCATCCGAGGAGACCAAGAAGGTGGTGCCGAACCTCGTCGAGCAGGGCTTCTATCGGTACGTCATCAGCGGCCTGGAACCCAAGACGGCCTACCACATCGGAGTGGCGGCCTCCAGCGGCCCGGCTGGCGGGGTCAGCAGCTACGAAAGCATCCGGGAGCCCGTGACCACCCTGGGACTTGGTGAGTACCTTGTCCTTGAGTTTTTTCTTTGCAGGTGTATCTTATTGTTTTGTAAGCGCAAAGCTATTAACCCTTTGTGGCTTAAATCTCATTTTTTGCCTTCTCTTTGAAGCTCACCCATTCATTTATGTAAATCTCACCCCAAATTATCCAAATCTCATCCTACTTATCCAAACATCACCCTACTTATCCAAATCTCACCCTACTTATCCAAATCTCATCCTACTTATCCAAATCTCACCCTACCTATTCAAATCTCACCCCTACTTCTCCAAATCTCACCCTACTTATCCAACTCTCATCCTGCTTATCCAATTCTCACCCCTACTTATCTAAGTCTCATCCCTACTTCTGTTAATCTTACTCCTACTTAGCAAACTCTCATCCTATTTAATCCAGATCATACCTGGCTCTACTTCTTGAAATATTATCCCTACTTACCTTAATCTCACTCCTAGTTATCCAAATCTCTTTACTATTTAAATCTCACCCCTAATTAACCATATCTTACTTCGACTTATCCAAATCTCACCTCTACTTTTCCAAATATCACTCCTATTTTCCAAAGCTGCATAGATACATTTTATGGATGCCAACGGCCAGCAGTTCCCAGCAGTCCAGACGCTAACTATGGAAGTCCATGCGTGCAAGCAGCGTGGGACGCACGACCAGCTTAGAGAAGTGAAATGAATTGAGACTTACAGACACAAGGCAGAACTAAAACCCTGTAATCAATGTATGTCCCGATGTCCCGACAAAGCCCCCCCCCCTGGAATTAGGAGGCCTCATGGAAGCAGCTACTCTCTATCATCGATCCTGCCCTACTCAATTTTGGCTTTATGCTACACTTGCAATTGCCGGCTTTTGCTCCCCTCTCAGCCTCCGCATCCGCTTTCTTCCCTCCTTCATCGTCGGCATGGCCTTAGCAGCAGTTTTTCTATGTCTAACATTATGCAGGGCATGAGGCAAAGTCCCGGATACTATTGCATGATATTCTGCATCATGCTCCTTCTTTCCTTCATCTTCTACTAGCTCTATAAGGTCTTACAAGTAAAGTGTCCGTCTTGCACAATTCCAATCTAGTGCCGGGTCTGGTTACAGGGGTCCTTGGCTGAGAGATTTGGGCTGGCTTCAATTCCTCTGGGCTTATGAAGATGCACAGAACTTTAATCTACAGTTGTAGTATAGTTAAGGCTGTAAAAACTTCGGGTCAGTGAGAATAATTCCTGTGACGCTGTACTGTAGTCCATTTTGAGCATGTTTTTGGGGAAAATATGGCTAACTCACACAGCCTACCTCACATGGGCTACTTCTCGTCACTGTCTACCTCACATGGGCTACTTCTCATCTCAGTCTACCTCACATTTGCTATTTCTCATCTCAGTCTACCTCATATGGGCTACTTCTAATCTCAGCCTACCTCACATGGGCTACTTCTCATCACTGTCTACCTCATATGGGCTACTTCTAATCTCAGCCTACCTCAACATGGGCTACTTCTCATCTCAGTCTACCTCACATAGGCTACTTCTCATCACTGTCTACCTCACATGGGCTACTTCTCATCACTGTCTACCTCATATGGGCTACTTCTAATCTCAGCCTACCTCAACATGGGCTACTTCTCATCTCAGTCTACCTCACATAGGCTACTTCTCATCACTGTCTACCTCATATGGGCTACTTCTAATCTCAGCCTACCTCAACATGGGCTACTTCTCATCTCAGTCTACCTCACATAGGCTACTTCTCATCACTGTCTACCTCATATGGGCTACTTCTAATCTCAGCCTACCTCAACATGGGCTACTTCTCATCTCAGTCTACCTCACATAGGCTACTTCTCGTCACTGCCTGCCTCACATGGACTACTTCTCATTACTGTCTACCTCACATGGGCTACTTCTCATGGGCCTAATTTCCAGACGTTTAGATAATCTTGCATAGCATATTAAATATTATCACCCTTATCTATAATGGGATTAGCTCCCATCTAGCCCATGCAGGTGTCAATCAAGTGCGCAGAATTTGCATAGAGAATTAATTAATCAATAAATTTCACCCATCTACCGATCTATTATATACCTAGTTCACGCTTGGTCACACCCGGTCCTTTCTGCGCTGGAATTGATAACTTTAATTCATTAGTTATAATAATAAGCCTCATTAATATTCCAGGCAGTTATTTAAACTGGCAGAACAGGGGGGAAGAGAGTTATATAGGATATTCTCCCAAACTTCTACTTGAACACTACTGCGCTTAATGTGCAGCTTCTTTGTTCGAAAAACTGGACACGAGCACTCGACAGGGGGGGGGTAGGGGGCTGCAGCCTTTTAGCCATATATTCATACTTTTACTGCCTCTACCAACCCAGGGTTTAGCTTTTCTCTCTCACAGACAAGCAAGGCCTCCAGTTCCGCGAATGCACCAGTTTAGCAAGTCCTCTGATAATATTATTGGCTAGAATGATGCAGCACTGTTAGTTATTAGTTTTATTAGTGTTATTAGTTTTTAAAGGGACAAGAAAAATGGTAAAGAAATAAATGAGAGCATCTGGACTGGAAAATCTGGGGTCCATAGACTTTTTTCATATAGGGAATTCACTAAAACTGAGAAAGGAGACAACGGGGAGAGGGGAGGGTGAGCGAGGAAAGGGGAAGAGAGTGACTAAGAGAGAGTGTGAGTGATTGAGTGAGAGTGAGAGGAGAGAGTGAGAGTGAGAGTGAGGGAGAGAGGGTGAGGGCGAGGTAGTGAGAGAGGTAGTGAGAGGTAGTGAGAAGAAGATGGAGAGAATCTGCAGGAGACGACGAGCCTGCACCATCATCAGAGGTCCTGAGCCTCATTACCTGAGCCTATTAATGCTCAGGAAAAACACATGAAGCCAGTTCAGGCATGAGGAAAGCGCGGAAGCGGTGTGCAATGGGCCTAGATTAGCTAGAGGTAAGGTTGCACTCAAGACAGACAGCCTGCTTGTAGTTAATAATTGAATAAATAGCAAAGCGGATAGGCTGGCCAAAAGCAGGTGCAAAATAACATTATTTTGAGACAGACTTGAGCAACGGATTACTTGGGAGTTCCCTTACTACCGATGTGGATCTCCACTGCCCCCCCCTCACAGCACGCTGATAGATTGCAGCGCAGACGGGTTGGAACGGTCACGCCGGGGTGGCTTCAGCCTCCCTCTGTCTGCCAACCTCCCAGGCCTCCCCAGCCTCCCAGCCTCCCCAGCCTCCTCCTCTTCGTAAGAGAGAGAGAGAGAGAGAGAGAGAGAGAGAGAGAGAGACGAGGGCTGGGCTGGAAAGGCGGGCAGGGCTGGTCGGGTCTCGCAGTGTGCAGCGGATGCAGTGGGAGTTGGGGCGAACCTCGGATTACAGCACCAATGGGACAAGCCGCGGAGAGCAGACTATGAGAGGAGACGAGACGAGAGGAGAAATCTTAGGAGAAGCCGACGGGTAAAAATAGAAGAAGAAGAAAAACGACAGAGAAAAATGTTTCCTCGCTAAACGAGAGGAAAGTGGAACAGATTTTACTCAAAACTCAAAATTACCCAACGCAGAAATAATGGTTAAAACAGCAGTTCTGACTTTGCTTCTTCTAGCAGCAAATGCAGCCGCTGCGGCAGAAGCAGACAGGGTGCCAATCTACGCGATAGAATTCGACTGCAGCAGAGCCGACGCTCCGTGCATTTCAGTGCCCTCGGCGCCGAAACGATTCGAAGCCTCGGTGCGCTACGATCCCGACTTGAGGTCGGCCAGCATCGACCTGAACTGGCTGGCGCCCGACACCCTGCGCGGCTCCCGCATCGAGGAATACCGCCTACTCTACCGGGCCGTCGGGCCGCCCGACCTTGTCAGCTCGAGGACCTACACGGAGGTGCCGTTAAGCCACGGCCGAACCTCGTGGACCCTGCCACCCAATAAGGTGCTATTCGGAGCCGTGTACAACTTCAGTCTGTCGGCTAAGAATAACGAAGGCTACGGAGATGTCATCAGTTGTCAGGCCACCGTTAGGGAGGCTCGTGAGTGCCAGAATGATTGATTGACATGAGCTGGGTTTGGCAGTAATATATATTCGGTTTAGTGCTCTCCATCATCTTACTGAGGGATCACGGGATGCAGATGACATCCCACTGAAGGATGGAATGCAGGTGAACATCCCACTGAATGATCGGGGGATGGAGGTGACATCCCACTGAATGATCGGGGGATGGAGGTGACATCCCACCGAATGATTGGGGGATTCAGGTGACATCCCACCGAATGATCGGGGGATGGAGGTGACATCCCACCGAATGATCGGGGGATGCAGGTGACATTCCACCGAATGATCGGGGGATGCAGGTGACATTCCACCGAATGATCGGGGGATGCAGGTGACATTCCACCGAATGATCGGGGGATGCAGGTGACATTCCACCGAATGATCGGGGGATTCAGGTGACATCCCACTGAAGGATCGGGGAGTGCAGGTGACATCCCACTGAATGATCAGGGGATGCAGTTGACATCCCACTGAAGGATCGGGGAGTGCAGGTGACATCCCACTGAATGATCAGGGGATGCAGTTGACATCCCACTGAAGGATTGGGGAGTGCAGGTGACATCCCACTGAATGATCAGGGGATGCAGTTGACATCCCACTGAATGATCAGGGGATGCAGTTGACATCCCACTGAATGATTAGGGGATGCAGTTGACATCCCACTGAATGATTAGGGGATGCAGTTGACATCCCATTGAATGATGGGGGAAGATAGTGAGAGAAGAACCGCCCCTTGAAAGCTTCGCAGCTGCCAATGAAAGCCGAACCCACCGTCATTTCCGAGCAGCCCCATCGATGAAGCCGGAGTCATTCTCGGTGAACACCAAGTCGGACACTTCAGTAGAAGTTTTCGCTTTGAAGCCGATCTTAACGGGTCGGAACGGGCAGATCACCAACACGGAGGTCGCCTATTGGCCCAAAAACGCCATAGACGGTTACGGCTCGAAGAACTTCAGCGTTGAAAACTCTAGCGCCGTCATCCGGCACCTGAACCCGAGCAGGGAGTACCTGTTCAAGGTGCGGGCCTGGAACTCGGCGGGACCGGGGCCCTGGTCCGATGTCATGCCGGTGAGTGAACTGATTTTGATTGGTCGTTTGATTGATCGATTGATTGATTGATAGGTTGATTGACTGGTAGGTTGATTGATTGATTGGTAGGTTGATTGATTGACTGGTAGGTTGATTGATTGATTGGTAGGTTGATTGATTGACTGGTAGGTTGATTGATTGATTGGTAGGTTGATTGATTGATTGGTAGGTTGATTGATTGATAGGTTGATTGATTGGTAGATTGATTGATTGATAGGTTGATTGACTGGTAGGTTGATTGATTGATAGGTTGATTGATTGGTAGATTGATTGATTGATAGGTTGATTGACTGGTAGGTTGATTGATTTATTGGTAGGTTGATTGATTGACTGGTAGGTTGATTGATTGATTGGTAGGTTGATTGATTGATTGGTAGGTTGATTGATTGATTGGTAGGTTGATTGATTAATTGGTAGGTTGATTGATTGATTGGTAGGTTGATTGATTGATTGGTAGGTTGATTGATTGATTGGTATGTTGATTGATTGATTGGTATGTTGATTGATTAATTGGTAGGTTGATTGATTGATTGGTAGGTTGATTGATTAATTGGTAGGTTGATTGATTGATTGGTAGGTTGATTGATTGGTAGGTTGATTGATTGATTGGTAGGTTGATTGATTGATTGGTAGGTTGATTGATTGATTGGTAGGTTGATTGATTGATTGGTAGGTTGATTGATTGATTGGTAGGTTGATTGATTGATTGGTAGGTTGATTGATTGATTGGTAGGTTGATTGATTGATTGGTAGGTTGATTGATTGATTGGTAGGTTGATTGATTAATTGGTAGGTTGATTGATTGATTGGTAGGTTGATTGATTAATTGGTAGGTTGATTGATTGATTGGTAGGTTGATTGATTGATTGGTAGGTTGATTGATTGATTGGTAGGTTGATTGATTAATTGGTAGGTTGATTGATTGATTGGTAGGTTGATTGATTAATTGGTAGGTTGATTGATTGATAGGTTGATTGATTGGTAGATTGATTGATTGATAGGTTGATTGACTGGTAGGTTGATTGATTGATTGGTAGGTTGATTGATTAATTGGTAGGTTGATTGATTGATTGGTAGGTTGATTGATTAATTGGTAGGTTGATTGATTGATAGGTTAATTGATTGGTAGGTTGATTATTAGTAGGTTGATTAATTGGTAGGTTGATTAATTGGTAGGTTGATTGATTGGTAGTTTGATTGATTGGTAGTTTGATTGATTGGTAGGTTGATTGATTTTAATTTATTGATTGATTGGTAGGTTAATTTTGAGTGATAGGATTGATTGATTGGTAGATTGAATCATTAGTAGGTTAAATGATTTATTGATAAACAACCAAATTTTTTGGTCGCGTACCTCCGTACGGGCTATATTATTTTTTAACAAAGTCGCTTCAGAGCCGTCAGTCAGTCAGTCATTTACAGCAATGAGCAGTGGGCAACTGACTGACACGGGAGGTGCGAGCTCTCTTTCGCACAAGCGCCGGAGTGCAAAAGCACTTATGGGCCTCTTAATAATATAATTGGGCCCCCTTAGCTGTTTAACAACCAGCTGTGTTATTTGCTCCCAGCATCTCACTGCTTCTGTTAGCTGCTTATCCGATGCATGGATACTGATAATGATGCACACTCCGGCATTCCACCTCACTTCTCGCTCACTCGTCTACTCAACTAGCTCAAGGCTTGTTTGGCTATTTCAATCTGCTTTGTTTATCTCTCTGTCTTCTCCTTGCTGGTTACCTTGCCAACGCCAATTTATAAGGGAACTGTGCGGACAAGGATGGGTCATGCTGCTATCTGCCTCATCTACTTGATAGCCAGCCGTCGCCTTCGCGCTGTCCATCACTGCTGCTGCCTGCTTGCGCTGTTCTGCTCTGGCTCCTTAGCTCTCCACTGAAACCTCTCCGCTCTCACCACCTCTCCGTTCTCACCTCACCTCTCCGCTCTCACCTCACCTCTCCGCTCTCACCTCACCTCTCCGCTCTCACCTCACCTCTCCGCTCTCACCCCACCTCTCCGCTCTTACCTCACCTCTCCGCTCTCACCTCACCTCACCTCTCCGCTCTCACCTCACCTCTCCGCTCTTACCTCACCTCTCCGCTCTCACCTCACCTCTCCGCTCTCACCTCACCTCTCCGCTCTCACCTCACCTCTCCGCTCTCACCTCACCTCTCCGCTCTCACCTCACCTCTCCACTCTTACGTCACCTCTCCGCTCTCACCTCACCTCTTCGCTCTTACGTCACCTCTCCGCTCTTACTTCATCTTTCCACTCTCACCTCCCCAATGTACTTATCACCCTACATTATCCATAAACTCTACTTTAAACGCTATTTTTTTCTAAAAACCGTATAAAAATCCTCCCCAGGTGCGCACCCGCCAGCAGCCAGCGCCCCAGTCGCCGGCGCCCCAGCCGGCATTGTCGTCAGTCGCGTGTCGCCGACCCGCGCTCGAATCGACTGGTCGCTGCCGCCGCCTCCGCCGCCTCCGCAGCAGCCGCCGGTGTCGGCCGCTCAATCCGCCATCGCCGATCTCCGCATCCTGTTCAGCCCGGACCCCGGCGCTCCAGTTGAAGCATTTCAACAGCTCCAAGCTGGCGGAGTCCCCGACAGGCCGTTCATCCTGGAGAACCTGGACTCCAGCGCCGAGTACACGCTGCGCTTCCAGTGGATCGGCGCCGATGGCAGCCCCGTTGGCCCGGTGTCGGAGCCGCACCTGCTGCGCCTCTTCAACCGGGAGGCGCCGCGCGAGCTTCGCTGTTTCGACCGGCGGCCGGACAGTCTGGGCCTGCGCTGGCTTCGGCCGCACGACTCGGCCGGCTTGGAGTCGTTCGAGTACAACTACACCGCCACCGGCAGGTTCATCGACGACTCCGGCCAGGAGCAGAGGTCCAGGCGCTTGAGTCCCGTCATGCCGGTGCCGCTCAGCTGGGACGCTCAGCCCGCGGAGTTTCAACACATGCTGAAGGGACTGGACCCCAACAAGCTGTACACAATTCGGCTGACGGCCAGGTGTGCATGACAACCCTCCGGCCAATTTTCGTGCACACTTGTCAATGGGACTCAATCAGTTGCCATGTGTCCCGAGGGTGTCTCAAGACTCACCTGTCAATGAGACTCAATCAGTTGCCATGTGTCCCGAAGGTGTCTCAAGGCAACTGACCTGTCAATGAGACTCAATCAGTTGCCATGTGTCCCGAGGGTGTTCTCAAGACTCACCTGTCAATGAGACTCAATCAGTTGCCATGTGTCTTGAGGGTGTCTCAAGACTCACCTGTCAATGAGACTCAATCAGTTGCCATGTGTCCCGAGGGTGTCTCAGGTCATTTCTCTCTCTCTGCCGCAGGTTTCCCAACAGAGAGGCCTCGGCGGAGGTGGCCTGCCCCACCGCCAGCGCGCCGCCGCGCAGCCTCCAAGCGCCGATCGCCATCGACAAGGACGTTGATCGCCGGCTCATCACTCTGCGGCTGAGGCGAGCCAGCGACCGTCTGGGAGTTGTACAGCGGTACCTGCTGGTGGTGGCCCCGGAAGCCCAGTCGGCGACTAGCCAGGACCTCCTGTTCCAGCGCAGCGACCTGGAGACCGTCAGCGTCGACGCTCGGATCGCCAGCTCCAAGGAGCCGTACATCGCCGCCTGCTTCACCGCCCAGCGGTTCCGCCAGCTGTCTTCGCCTCAGTCAGCCGGGTACATCGAGTTCCAGCTGGGAACCAAGCTGCCCACCGAGACCTGCGACTCCAGGCAGCAGGCGCTCAATAAACCGCTGCTCAGCGACGCTTCCTACAAGGTTGGGATCATTTTCCCTATCTGTGTTATCTTTCTGTTATGACTCCCCATCTGAATCATTCCCCACCTGAATCATTCCCCACCTGAATCATTCCCCACCTGAATCATTACCCACCTGAATCATTACCCACCTGAATCATTCCCCACCTGAATCATTCCCCACCTGAATCATTCCCCACCTGAATCATTCCCCACCTGAATCATTCCCCACCTGAATCATTACCCACCTGAATCATTCCCCACCTAAATCATTCCCCACCTGAATCATTCCCCACCTGAATCATTCCCACACCTGAATCATTCCCCAACCTGAATCATTCCTTACCTGAATCATTTCCCACCTGAATCATCCCCACCTGAATCATTACCCACCTGAATCATTCCCCACCTGAATCATCCCCCACCTGAATCATTACCCACCTGAATCATTCCCCACCTGAATCATTCCCCACCTGAATCATTACCCACCTGAATTATTCCCCACCTGAATCATTCCCCACGTGAATCATTCCTTGCCTGAATCATTCCCCACCTGATCCATTCCCAACCTGAATCATTCCCCACCTGAATCATTCCCCAACCTGAGTCATTCTCCACCTGAATCATTCCTTGCCTGAATCATTCCCCACCTGAATCATTCCTTGCCTGAATCATTCCCCACCTGAATCATTCCTTGCCTGAATAATTTTCCACCTGAATCATTTTCCACCTGAATCATTTTCCACTTGAATAATTCCCCACCTGAATCGTTCCCCAACCTCAATCATTCCCTACCTGACTCACTCCCCACCTGAATCATTCCCCAACCTGAATCATTCCCCACCTGAATCATTCCCCAACCTGAATCATTCCCCACCTGAATCATTCACCACCTGAATCATTCCCCAACCTGAGTCATTCTCCACCTGAATCATTCCTTGCCTGAATCATTCCCCACCTGAATCATTCCTTGCCTGAATCATTCACCACCTGAATCATTCACCACCTGAATCATTCCCCAACCTGAGTCATTCTCCACCTGAATCATTCCTTGCCTGAATCATTCCCCACCTGAATCATTCCTTGCCTGAATCATTTCCCATCTGAATCATTTCCCATCTGAATCATTTCCCACCTGAATCATTCCCCACCTGAATCATTCCTTGCCTGAATCATTTCCCATCTGAATCATTTCCCATCTGAATCATTTCCCACCTGAATCATTCCCCACCTGAATCATTCTCGCAGTCATTTCTCGCGGCCTGCCTCAGCCCGGCCGGTTCGGGCCCAGTCGGCAGCCTGGTGGGCGCCGGCTGCTCCTACAGTCCCTGGTCGGAGGCCTTCGGCACCCACATTGCACTGCCAAGCCGAAGCTTGGGCACCGCGGAGAGCGGCTACTTCACCCTGATCATCGTGCTGGTGACGTCAGCTCTGGGCCTGACGGCTGTCGTCTGCATCAGCGTTGGCTGCATTGCGCTGGGCTGCTTTGTCTGCGGCAGGTAATTGGCTGAGCATCTGTACTTTTATGAGCCCGTTGGCGTGCGCTTGCAAATTGGCTCGCTGTGCCTTTTGTCCATATCTATTCCTCCTTTCTTGTCTCATCTCCCCTCCCTTCGTCTCCTCTCCTCTTCTCTGCTCTGCTCTCCTCTCCTCTCCTCTCCTCTCCTCTTCTCTCCTCTCCTCTTCTCTCCTCTTCTCTTCTCTCCTCTTCTCTTCTCTCCTCTCCTCTCCTCTTCTCTCCTCTTCTCTTCTCTCCTCTCCTCTCCTCTCCTCTCCTCTTCTCTCCTCTTCTCTGCTCTTCTCTCCTCTCCTCTTCTCTCCTCTCCTCTCCTCTCCTCTCCTCTTCTCTCCTCTTCTCTGCTCTTCTCTCCTCTTCTCTTCTCCCCTCTCCTCTCCTCTTCTCTCCTCTTCTCTGCTCTTCTCTCCTCTTCTCTTCTCTCCTCTCCTCTCCTCTCCTCTCCTCTCCTCTCCTCTCCTCTCCTCTCCTCTCCTCTTCTCTCCTCTTCTCTCCTCTCCTCTCCTCTCCTCTCCTCTCCTCTCCTCTCCTCTCCTCTCCTCTTCTCTCCTCTTCTCTTCTCTCCTCTTCTCTTCTCCCCTCTCCTCTCCTCTCCTCTCCTCTCCTCTCCTCTCTCTCCTCTCCTCTCCTCTCCTCTTCTCTCCTCTTCTCTTCTCTCCTCTTCTCTTCTCCCCTCTCCTCTCCTCTCCTCTCCTCTCCTCTTCTCTCCTCTTCTCTTCTCTCCTCTCCTCTCCTCTCCTCTCCTCTCCTCTCCTCTTCTCTCCTCTTCTCTGCTATTCTCTCCTCTCCTCTTCTCTCCTCTCCTCTTCTCTGCTCTGCTCTCCTCTCCTCTCCTCTCCTCTTCTCTCCTCTTCTCTTCTCTCCTCTTCTTTTCTCTCCTCTCCTCTCCTCTTCTCTCCTCTTCTCTTCTCTCCTCTTCTCTCCTCTCCTCTTCTCTCCTCTTCTCTTCTCTCCTCTTCTCTTCTCTCCTCTCCTCTCCTCTTCTCTCCTCTTCTCTTCTCTCCTCTCCTCTCTTCTCCTCTCCTCTCCTCTTCTCTCCTCTTCTCTGCTCTTCTCTCCTCTCCTCTTCTCTGCTCTGCTCTCCTCTCCTCTCCTCTCCTCTCCTCTCCTCTCCTCTCCTCTCCTCTTCTCTCCTCTTCTCTTCTCTCCTCTTCTCTTCTCTCCTCTCCTCTCCTCTTCTCTCCTCTTCTCTTCTCTCCTCTCCTCTCCTCTCCTCTCCTCTCCTCTCCTCTCCTCTTCTCTCCTCTTCTCTGCTCTTCTCTCCTCTCCTCTTCTCTCCTCTCCTCTCCTCTCCTCTCCTCTTCTCTCCTCTTCTCTGCTCTTCTCTCCTCTTCTCTTCTCCCCTCTCCTCTCCTCTTCTCTCCTCTTCTCTGCTCTTCTCTCCTCTTCTCTTCTCTCCTCTCCTCTCCTCTCCTCTCCTCTCCTCTCCTCTCCTCTCCTCTCCTCTCCTCTTCTCTCCTCTTCTCTCCTCTCCTCTCCTCTCCTCTCCTCTCCTCTCCTCTCCTCTTCTCTCCTCTTCTCTTCTCTCCTCTTCTCTTCTCCCCTCTCCTCTCCTCTCCTCTCCTCTCCTCTTCTCTCCTCTTCTCTTCTCTCCTCTCCTCTCCTCTCCTCTCCTCTCCTCTCCTCTCCTCTTCTCTCCTCTTCTCTGCTATTCTCTCCTCTCCTCTTCTCTCCTCTCCTCTTCTCTGCTCTGCTCTCCTCTCCTCTCCTCTCCTCTCCTCTTCTCTCCTCTTCTCTTCTCTCCTCTTCTCTTCTCTCCTCTCCTCTCCTCTTCTCTCCTCTTCTCTTCTCTCCTCTCCTCTCCTCTCCTCTCCTCTCCTCTCCTCTCCTCTCCTCTCCTCTTCTCTCCTCTTCTCTGCTCTTCTCTCCTCTCCTCTTCTCTCCTCTCCTCTCCTCTCCTCTCCTCTCCTCTTCTCTCCTCTTCTCTGCTCTTCTCTCCTCTTCTCTTCTCCCCTCTCCTCTCCTCTTCTCTCCTCTTCTCTGCTCTTCTCTCCTCTTCTCTTCTCTCCTCTCCTCTCCTCTCCTCTCCTCTCCTCTCCTCTCCTCTCCTCTCCTCTCCTCTTCTCTCCTCTTCTCTCCTCTCCTCTCCTCTCCTCTCCTCTCCTCTCCTCTCCTCTCCTCTCCTCTTCTCTCCTCTTCTCTTCTCTCCTCTTCTCTTCTCCCCTCTCCTCTCCTCTCCTCTCCTCTCCTCTTCTCTCCTCTTCTCTTCTCTCCTCTCCTCTCCTCTCCTCTCCTCTCCTCTCCTCTCCTCTTCTCTCCTCTTCTCTGCTCTTCTCTCCTCTCCTCTTCTCTCCTCTCCTCTTCTCTCCTCTTCTTTTCTCTCCTCTTCTCTTCTCTCCTCTCCTCTCCTCTCCTCTCCTCTCCTCTCCTCTCCTCTTCTCTCCTCTTCTCTGCTCTTCTCTCCTCTCCTCTTCTCTCCTCTCCTCTCCTCTCCTCTCCTCTCCTCTCCTCTCCTCTTCTCTCCTCTTCTCTGCTCTTCTCTCCTCTTCTCTTCTCCCCTCTCCTCTCCTCTTCTCTCCTCTTCTCTGCTCTTCTCTCCTCTTCTCTTCTCTCCTCTCCTCTCCTCTCCTCTCCTCTCCTCTCCTCTCCTCTCCTCTCCTCTCCTCTTATCTCCTCTCGTCTCCTCTCCTCTCCTCTTCTCTCCTCTTCTCTGCTCTTCTCTCCTCTTCTCTTCTCTCCTCTTCTCTTCTCTCTTCTCATCTTCTCTCCTCTCCTCTCCTCTCCTCTTCTCACTCCCCTCCTCTTTCAAGCGGCTTTCTCCGCCGTACCCAAAGTGCCCGCTGCTACTCCCGAAAGCGAGTTATCAGCCATCAATTATCTTCGGCTAAGCACCGGCTGGTCTGTAGTAGCGAGTCAGCATGCTTAGTTGCCATCCCCCGCAGTAAACTCTGCTCCGCTTGCGTTCTGCGCTAAGCTCATAAAATTGCCGCTCGACATGCAGCTGAGCTCAGCGGAACGAAACTTTTTCCAGAGAGGAAGTTGAGAATAATTTTTGGTCCCACTTTTCTACTCAACGCATTGACAGCTGTTTTGAATATTCAGTTCGATGCGGATTAGCAAATTTACACAGCGTAGCTAATGAAAATTAAAATGATAAATGACTTTTTAATGGTTAAGAAGGATGACCTGCGTTTGGCATTAGGCCTGTCTCTTTTGCACTGCTGTTCTTATCTCCCGCTGATTTCCTGATCTTATATTTATCTTTCTCATCTCCCTCATCTCCCTCATCTCCCTCATCTCCCTCATCTCCCTCATCTCCCTCATCTCCCTCATCTCCTTCATCTCCCCTATCTCCATTATCTCCTTCGTCTCCTTCATCTCTTTTATCTCCTTCATCTCCCTTATCTCCCTCATCTCCCTCATCTCCCTCATCTCCCTCATCTCCCTCATCTCTCTCATCTCCCTTATCTCTCTCATCTCCCTCATCTCCCTCATCTCCCTCATCTCCCTCATCTCTCTCATCTCTCTTATCTCTCTCATCTCCTTCATCTCTCTCATCTCCTTCATCTCCTTTATCTCCTTTATCTCCCTCATCTCTCTCATTTCCATCATCTCCTTCATCTCCCTCATCTCCTTCATCTCCCTCATCTCCCTCATCTCTCTCATCTCCTTCATCTCTCTCATCTCCTTCATCTCTCTCATCTCTCTCATCTCCCTCCTCTCCCTCTTCTGCCTCATCTACTTCATCTCCTTCATCTCCCTCATCTCCCTCATCTTTCTCATCTCCCTCATCTCCCTCATCTCCCTCATCTTTCTCATCTCCCTCATCTCCCTCATCTGCCTCATCTCCCTCATCTGCCTCATCTTCCTCATCTCCCTCATCTCCCTCATCTGCCTCATCTCCCTCATCTACCTCATCTGCCTCATCTCTCTCATCTCCCTTATCTCTCTCATCTCTCTAATCTCTCTCATCTCCCTCATCACCAAAGTCACTGTCGCCTCCGCACCCTCTCTCCCCCTCCCCTCAGGAAAGGCACAGAGCGGGGTCGGAACTTTCGCAACGGGTCTGGCGGCCACTCAAACAACCGGCAGCCGATGCAGGTGCTGGTCGAGCCGTCTCTCAAGCAGCCGCTGATCCCGGCGTCACAACAGAATTCCACCAGCTTCTGCGCTACTGCGGCCACTGGAGGAACACTGCAGTCGGTAGTTGGCTCCGCCACCTTGCAGCGACAACAGCAGCAGCAGCAACAGCAGCAACAGCAGTTTGGCACTCTGCAGTCGTCCAGTCACGTTGGCACCCTGCCAACATTGTCTATTCGCTCGGCCAGCAGCTCCGCGGCATTTCATCAGGGACCGACAGACCCGGTGGAGCTGAGGCGGATCAATTTCCAGACGCCAGGTGAGGCTGGGAATGATTCAAGTGGGAATGATTGAGGTGGGGAATGATTCAGGTTGGGGAATGATTCAGGTGGGGAATGATTCAGGTGGGGAATGATTAAGGTGGGGAATGATTCAGGTGGGGAATGATTCGGGTGGGGAATGATTCAGGTAGGGAATGATTCAGGTGTCGAATAATTCAGGTGTCGAATGATTCAGATTGGGGATGACTCAGGTGGAAGCCATATGAAAGTATTTTCAATTACATCATACCAGATGAAACCCCGATACGCAATGATAAAATAAAGCTACCAAACTTTCAGCCCCGGAAACTGAAAATCCTGGTTAGTGCCAAAACCGATTTGTTTTAATTTACCTGTTGCAAGCAAAATCTTGGCGTTTCTTGGAATATTAGCTAAGCTCCGTGGTTGCAGTAAAGATGCGCGCCTTTAGAGTTTCGAAAGTGGAATGATTCTAAACTATATACTTATATGACCAAAATGCATGAAGACTGCATGAAAGTTTCATAGTGCAGCATCAAGCATTTCGGCTGCAGGTGCTAGACTGCTTTCTAAGAAAAATAAGCTGTTTTCACGAGCGGTCAGCATGCCGTGTGATTTAATTTTTTATTAGTGACTCACTTCGGATGATGAACTTTTCACTGATTGGTGAATCACCTCGGAAGGTGAAATTTTCATTGATTGGTGACTCACCTTGGATGAACTTTTCATTGATTGGTGACTCATCTCGGATGATGAACTTTTCATTGATTGGTGACTCATCTCGGATGATGAACTTTTTATTGATTGGTGACTCACCTTGGATGAACTTTTCATTGATTGGTGACTCATCTCGGATGATGAACTTTTCACTGATTGGTGACTCACCTCGGATGATGAACTTTTCATTGATTGGTGACTCACCTCGGATGAACTTTTCATTGATTAGTGACTCATCTCGGATGAACTTTTCACTGATTGGTGACTCACCTCGGATGATAAACTTTTCACTGATTGGTAACTCACCTTGGATGAACTTTTCATTGATTGGTGACTCATCTCGGATGATGAACTTTTCATTGATTGGTGACTCATCTTGGATGATGAACTTTTCATTGATTGGTGAATCACCTCGGAAGGTGAAATTTTCATTGATTGGTGACTCACCTTGGATGAACTTTTCATTGATTGGTGACTCATCTCGGATGATGAACTTTTCATTGATTGGTCACTCATTTCGGATGATGAACTTTTCATTGATTGGTCACTCATTTCGGATGATGAACTTTTCATTGATTGGTGACTCACCTTGGATGATGAACTTTTCATTGATTGGTCACTCATTTCGGATAATGAACTTTTCATTGGTTGGTGACTTATCTCGGATGATGAACTTTTCATTGATTGGTCACTCATTTCGGATGATGAACTTTTCATTGATTGGTGACTCACCTTGGATGATGAACTTTTCATTGATTGGTCACTCATTTCGGATGATGAACTTTTCATTGATTGGTCACTCATTTCGGATGATGAACTTTTCATTGATTGGTGACTCACCTTGGATGAACTTTTCATTGATTGGTGACTCACCTCGGATGTTGAACTTTTATTTCAACACCCACAAACTTCTATCCAGCTCTCACAGGTCACCCTCCGGTGCCAGTCGCCCAGCTGATCGACCACGTGGCCAGCCTGAAGGCCAGCGATAACCTGAAGTTCTCAGCTGAATACGAGTCCATCGACCCCGGACAGCAGTTCACCTGGGAAAACTCCAATCTAGACGTCAACAAGCCGAAGAACCGCTACGCCAACGTGATCGCCTACGATCACTCCCGGGTGGTGCTGCAGCCGCTGGACGGCCTGCCGGGCAGTGACTACATCAACGCCAACTACATGGACGGCTACAGGCGGCAGAATGCCTACATAGCAACCCAGGGCCCCCTGCCAGACACTATCGGAGATTTCTGGCGAATGATCTGGGAGCAGAAGACCAGCACTGTGGTGATGATGACCCGGCTGGAGGAGCGGTCGCGGGTCAAGTGCGACATGTACTGGCCTAACAAGGGCTCTGAGGTGTTCGACTACATGACAGTCAGCTTGTTGGACACCCTGGAGCTGGCTTATTACACTATTCGCACCTTTGCTCTGCATAGAGCGGTGAGCTGCTTGAGTATCATGATACCTGTTAGACAGTTCCGTGATACCTGTTAGACAGTCCCTAAATACCTGTTAGACGGTCCCTTGCGGCCTTTGCCCAGAGCCCTGCAATCAGTTAGCCTCAATCCGCTAGAATTTCAGCACCGCACACAATGCAGCATTGATTTCCCAGCAGCAAATCGATGGCAGAGGGAAAGAAGCGCTGCGATTTCAGTGTCAATTTAATTCTTCTCAGCAGCCGCGATGCCCGAAAGCAGGAAATCCCCCCCCCAAGAAAAATTCATTTCTCAGCAAAAGCAGACTTGCCCGCCCCGGTAATTTGAGCTGGAAAGCAGCTGCCGATCCATCCCGGATGTAGCCGGTCTGTTTGGCTACACAGCCTGGCTTCTGGAGGCTGGGAGAAGGGTGAGGGCAGGAGCAGATCCGAAATTAGGGAATTTTTCCTCCCTACGAAAGATCCCAAAAAAACCTTTAGCTTCCTCTCGATCTTTCGTCAAGTCTAGCGTCTCATCTTCGAGAGCGCCGATCCTTCCTAGGAGAGAGAGCAGGAGACTTCTCGGAGAGGGACTCCTCTTCAAGTCGAGGCACTCGCCCGTTGTCCCTCTGTGCCTGGACAAGAGAGGGGAGGCCAGGGGGCGGGGGTTGGAGACTTGAAACCTAAGCCAAGTCGGCCGGATAAGACAAAGAGGCTCGCAAGTTCTCAAGCAGCCAGGGTCTTCTAGGGGGCACAAAGCTCCCAAAACTGTAGGCAATTTACTAGCTAATGACCGTCTAGTCCCAACTCGCGCCTGAGCTGGATGGATGATGAGGCAGGTGTGCACTGTAATTGCAGAATCCTCAGAATCCTCATCATTTAAACTACAGAATCCTCATCCCTAAACTACAGAACTGTCATTCTCAAACTACAGAACTGTCATTCTCAAACTACAGAACTGTCATTCTCAAACTACAGAACTGTCATTCTCAAACTACAGAACTGTCATTCTCAAACTACAGAACTGTCATTCTCAAACTACAGAACTGTCATTCTCAAACTACAGAACTGTCATTCTCAAACTACAGAACTGTCATTCTCAAACTACAGAACTGTCATTCTCAAACTACAGAACTGTCATTCTCAAACTACAGAACTGTCATTCTCAAACTACAGAACTGTCATTCTCAAACTACAGAACTGTCATTCTCAAACTACAGAACTGTCATTCTCAAACTACAGAATCCTCATCCTTAAACTACAGAATCTTCATCCTTAAACTACAGAATCCCAAGCCAAATTACTCAGCATCCTTAATCCCCCGGCTTCATCAAGTTCCTCACCTCAAACCCGCCGCAGGGCGCCACCGAGAAGCGCGAGATCCACCACTTCCAGTTCACGGCCTGGCCGGACCACGGCGTGCCCGAGCACTGCGCTCCGCTGCTCATGTTCGCCCGCCGGGTGCACGCCTCCAACCCGCCCGACGCCGGGCCCATTGTGGCTCACTGCAGCGCCGGCGTCGGCCGCACTGGGGCCTTCATCGTCATCGATGCGATGCTCGAACGGATGAAGCAGGAGAAGACGCTGGACGTGTACGGTCACGTGACCTGCCTTCGGGCGCAGCGGAACTACATGGTGCAGACTGAGGACCAGTACATCTTCATTCACGACTGTCTGTTAGAGGCGGTCATTTGCGGCAATACCGAGGTGAGAAATTAGATTAAACTATGCTACTTATGTTTTCATGTATCAGTAGTCATGAAAAACTGTATAAAACACAACGTCCTAAAAACTTGTAACCAAAATTCCAACTCGAAAATACTAACTGGACGGCATAAAAAACACAAACTGGACCGCATCAAAAAACACAAACTGGACCGCATCAAAACACACAAACTGGACCGCATCAAAACATAAAAAACTGGACCGCATCAAAATACACAAACTGGACCGAATCAAAACATAAAAAACTGGACCGCATCAAAGCACACAAACTGGACCGCATCAAAAAACACAAACTGGACCGCATCAAAACACACAAACTGGACCGCATCAAAAAACACAAACTGGACCGCATCAAAGCACACAAACTGGACCGCATCAAAAAACACAAACTGGACCGCATCAAAACACACAAACTGGACCGCATCAAAAAACACAAACTGGACCGCATCAAAACACACAAACTGGACCGCATCAAAACACACAAACTGGACCGCATCAAAACACACAAACTGAACCGCATCAAAATGCACAAACTGGACCGCATCAAAAAACACAAACTGGACCGCATCAAAGCACACAAACTGGACCGCATCAAAAGACACAAACTGGACCGCATCAAAATGCACAAACTGGACCGCATCAAAACACACAAACTGGACCGCATCAAAAAACACAAACTGGACCGCATCAAAAAACACAAACTGGACCGCATCAAAATGCACAAACTGGACCGCATCAAAACACACAAACTGGACCGCATCAAAACATAAAAAACTGGACCGCATCAAAATACACAAACTGGACCGAATCAAAACATAAAAAACTGGACCGCATCAAAGCACACAAACTGGACCGCATCAAAAACACAAACTGGACCGCATCAAAAAACACAAACTGGACCGCATCAAAACACACAAACTGGACCGCATCAAAACACACAAACTGGACCGCATCAAAACATAAAAAACTGGACCGCATCAAAATACACAAACTGGACCGAATCAAAACATAAAAAAACTGGACCGCATCAAAGCACACAAACTGGACCGCATCAAAAACACAAACTGGACCGCATCAAAAAACACAAACTGGACCGCATCAAAACACACAAACTGGACCGCATCAA
Source organism: Macrostomum lignano (assembly GCA_002269645.1). Taxonomy (NCBI): domain Eukaryota; kingdom Metazoa; phylum Platyhelminthes; family Macrostomidae; genus Macrostomum; species Macrostomum lignano. The sequence continues at coordinate 431,366 of NIVC01000658.1, forward strand.
AACACACAAACTGGACCGAATCAAAACATAAAAAACTGGACCGCATCAAAACACACAAACTGGACCGCATCAAAAAACACAAACTGGACCGCATCAAAACACACAAACTGGACCGCATCAAAAAACACAAACTGGACCGCATCAAAAAAAACAAACTGGACCGCATCAAAACACACAAACTGGACCGCATCAAAACACACAAACTGGACCGCATCAAAAAACACAAACTGGACCGCATCAAAAAACACAAACTGGACCGCATCAAAAAACACAAACTGGACCGCATCAAAACACACTAACTGGACCGCATAAAAACACAAACTGGACCGCATCAAAAAACACAAACTGGACCGCATCAAAACACAAACTGGACCGCATCAAAAAACTCAAACTGGACCGCATCAAAATGCACAAACTGGACCGCATCAAAAAAGACAAACTGGACCGCATCAAAAAACACAAACTGGACCGCATCAAAATGCACAAACTGGACCGCATCAAAAAACACAAACTGGACCGCATTAAAAAACACAAACTGGACCGCATCAAAATGCACAAACTGGACCGCATCAAAATGCACAAACTGGACCGCATCAAGACACACAAACTGGACCGCATCAAAATGCACAAACTGGACCGCATCAAAATGCACAAACTGGACCGCATCAAAATGCACAAACTGGACCGCATCAAAATGCACAAACTGGACCGCATCAAAATGCAGCAGCTCCCCAACCTCTCCCAACAGGTGCCGGCCCGAGCCCTCGCCGCCCAGGTGCAGCGGCTGAGCATCCCGGAGCCCGCAGCCGGAGGCGCCACCGGCATGGAGCTGGAGTTCCGCAGCCTGGCGCACACGGTCAAGCCGACCCCGGCGCACAAGTTCACCAGCGCCAGCCTGCCAGCCAACAAGCTGAAGAATCGCCTGGTCAACATTCTGCCATTCGAATCCAATCGAGTCTGCCTGCAGCCGATACGCGGCGTCGAAGGCTCTGACTACATCAACGCCTCCTGGATCGACGGCTACAGACAGCGGTCCTGCTACATCGCCACCCAGGGACCGCTGCCGGACACCGCCGAGGACTTCTGGCGCATGCTGTGGGAGCACAACTCCACCATTGTGGTGAACCTCACCAAGCTGCGTGAGCAAGGTCGGGATAAGTGTCACCAGTATTGGCCTGGGGAGCGGTCAGCCCGCTACCAGTACTTTGTGGTTGACCCCATGGCCGAGTACAACATGCCCAACTATATTCTTCGAGAGTTCAAGGTCACCGACGCCAGGGACGGCCAGTCCAGAACGGTGCGCCAGTTCCACTGCACCGACTGGCCAGAGCAGGGCGTGCCAAAGTCCGGGGAAGGCTTCATCGAATTCATCGGCCAGGTGCACAAGACCAAGGAGCAGTTTGGGCAGGATGGGCCGATCACAGTGCACTGCAGGTGAGCTTTGCGTGCTCTGCTCAGCTTTGTTAGCAAAATTCATTACTCAGTCATCAGCCATTGCAGATTCATCCCCCAGGCACCAAAAATTCGTCCCTCAGTCATTAAAGATTCAGTCATTTGATGTTTGTCCCTCAGTCCTTGAAGATTCAGTCATTTGAGGTTTGTCCCTCAGTCATTGAAGATTCAGTCATTTGAGGTTTGTCCCTCAGTCCTTGAAGATTCAGTCATTTGATGTTTGTCCCTCAGTCATTGAAGATTCAGTCATTTGAGGTTTGTCCCTCAGTCATGAAAGATTCAGTCATTTGAGGTTTGTCCCTCAGTCATGAAAGATTCAGTCATTTGAGGTTTGTCCCTCAGTCATGGAAGATTCAGTCATTTGAGGTTTGTCCCTCAGTCATGGAAGATTCAGTCATTTGAGGTTTGTCCCTCAGTCATGAAAGATTCAGTCATTTGAGGTTTGTCCCTCAGTCCTTGAAGATTCAGTCATTTGAGGTTTGTCCCTCAGTCATGGAAGATTCACTCATTTGAGGTTTGTCCCTCAGTCATGGAAGATTCACTCATTTGAGATTTGTCCCTCAGTCATGGAAGATTCAGTCATTTGAGGTTTGTCCCTCAGTCATGGAAGATTCAGTCATTTGAGGTTTGTCCCTCAGTCATGGAAGATTCACTCATTTGAGATTTGTCCCTCAGTCATGGAAGATTCAGTCATTTGAGGTTTGTCCCTCAGTCATGGAAGATTCACTCATTTGAGGTTTGTCCCTCAGTCATGGAAGATTCAGTCATTTGAGGTTTGTCCCTCAGTCATGGAAGATTCAGTCATTTGAGGTTTGTCCCTCAGTCATGGAAGATTCAGTCATTTGATGTTTGTCCCTCAGTCATTGAAGATTCAGTCATTTGAGGTTTGTCCCTCAGTCCTTGAAGATCCACTCATTTGAGGTTTGTCCCTCAGTCATGGAAGATTCAGTCATTTGAGGTTTGTCCCTCAGTCATGGTAGATTCAGTCATTTGATGTTTGTCCCTCAGTCATTGAAAATTCAGTCATTTGAGGTTTGTCCCTCAGTCATTGAAGATTCATCAAATATTCGTCCCTCAGTCATCAAAGATTCATCCCCTGGTCATCAAAAATTCGGTCCCTCAGTCGTTCAAGATTTGACCCTCCACCCGCAGCGCTGGCGTGGGCCGCACAGGTGTCTTTCTGGCCCTATCCGTGGTCCTGGAACGAATGCGCTACGAAGGCGTGGTAGACATGTACCAGACTGTGAGGACACTGCGAACACAGCGCTCAGCAATGGTGCAAACTGATGAGCAATACCAATTCTGCTATGGAGCAGCCTTGGAGTACCTGTCCTCATTTGATCACTATGCTACCTGAGCAGAAACCTATCGTTTAAACAACAAGAAACCGGCGATGTTTTTGCGATAAGGAAGAGAGTTTTGATAACAGTGAATCAAAACTTTGATTTCAGATTATTTTCCAATATATTATATATTAATTCCAATCAGTGTTTATCTATATAAAATGTCTATGGTCAAAACTGCTAGACAATAGTAACATAGCTAGTTTATTTATCTGATACTTTAGTAAGCTTTTAGCTAAAAAAATTAGCCATAGTTGTTAGTGCAGCACAATCGGTAGCATGTACATTGCACAACTTAGTCTAAACTGTATTTATACTCTGTAGGTGCATAACAGCTTACTCAAACATTCTGCCTGATCAATTGAATATTCGCGGACACAACAAAATTACCTATTAATATTCTTCAGCATCCATTGTTTCATTTTTACACTACCGATAAATCCGCCTTTTGAAGGCCTACGGTACCAATACTACTGAAGCTTGAGTAGTATAGTTTAGCTTGCAGAAACTTGAATGCCGTACCCAGTTTCCACTCCTATTTTTGTGTTTTGTCAGCCGCCATGCATTTTTGTTTTGGGTTCTCAGCCGTTATTGTTTTTGCTTATCACTTTTAGATACCGTAAATACTCCATTTGCGCCGCTGATCTTGTTAAACCAAGTTATATTAAAACAAATGCTATATTGCTTTGCATATATTGATATTTCTGAGTAGGTTATCGATATAGCTTTTTGATTAATCAAGCTTTATTACCTGTACACAGAAACTGATGCTGTCATTAAGTACGCCGCTAATTAATTTTATTTACTAATCAGTCCATTTTCCACCGCTAAAAGTGCATAAGCTAAAAGTGTGCAACCTTCGACTGTACAAAATATATTAACGTCGTTTGAATCCGTTCTTCTGTCAGTTGCAATCATCGTTTAATTAAAACAAATAATAGAATATTAATAATTCGTAACGTTTAGCTGTGCTTTTTGACAGATTTTTCTATTTAAACGAAATTCTCTAGCACAGATCTATCGTTACTTCTCCAGCACAGTTTGAGAGATACTCTAGCACAGTTTGAGAGATTCTCCAGCACAGTTTGAGAGATACTCTAGCACAGTTTGAGAGATACCCTAGCGCAGTTTGAGAGATACTCTAGCACAGTTTGAGAGATACTCTAGCACAGTTTGAGAGATACTCTAGCACCGTTTGAGAGATACCCTAGCGCAGTTTGAGAGATACTCTAGCACAGTTTGAGAGATACTCTAGCACAGTTTGAGAGATACTCTAGCGCAGTTAGAGAGATACTCTAGCACAGTTTGAGAGATCTCTAGCACAGTTTGAGAGATACTCTAGCACAGTTTGAGAGATACTCTAGCGCAGTTTGAGAGATACTCTAGCACAGTTTGAGAGATACTCTAGCACAGTTTGAGAGATACTCTAGCACTCTTTCTTCCCAGCCATCGGGGTTGCTGCATATTTCCATCTAAAAATAGCAACATGCAAGACTTTTCAATTGCTTGTCAGTCCAAGTGTCGCGCCAGCCTGCCAGGTCATGGTTCTTTAAAGTCTGCCTGGACAAGCCAAGGACATAGGAGAAGGACATAGACATGCTTCGGCTGTAGTGCAGAGTTTTTGGCGCCGCTTGCATCTCAGATGAAGCACATAAATCAGAACTAATTTAGACAGACTCTTATTGGCGATTTAGCTGCCTTATTAAAATTACCAGAATCCCAATACGTGAGGATTCCAACGCATTGTAAGTTAGACCCACACCTTCGGATTCAATAAGGACATTATTTTTAACTTATTTCAATAATAATTTATTCGCTTAGGGATATTAAGTTAGTGAATTTCATACTTTACTAAGCAATGCTGAGCACATGCCGGATGGAGCAGAAGAGCCAAGGCTATCCGATGTCGGCTGTCGGAGCAGCTGGCGGCACAAGCAGCAGCAGCAGCAGCGACACCGGCAAACCAGCGCCCGGCGGCGGCAGGGGTCAGCCAGGCGGCAATCGTCGAGGCCGCAGCGGCGACCGACACCTCGACCGCGGTGATCGCGGCGGCGGTGGCGGTAGCGGCGGCGGCGGCGGCGGCGGCAGCGGAGTCAAACGACGTCGTTGGCGAAGCGCCAAATCGGCGCTGCTGACGGCGCCAAGCGCCATTGGAGAATTGACTGGGGACTCTTCATGGCCGGCGGCTGACACCGCGGCAGCCTCGCTAGTGGTCAGCGGCGATGCGTGCAGCGGGAGCAGGTAGACTGATGGATGGGTCCTCGTGTTTGACCGGTTCTACCCTCAGATACCCTCAGATACCCTCAGATACCCTCAGATACCCTCAGATACCCTCAGATACCCTCAGATACCCTCAGATACCCTCAGATACCCTCAGATACACTCAGATTACCCTCAGATACCCTCAGATACCCTCAGATACCCTCAGATACCCTCAGATACCCTCAGATACCCTCAGAACCTTCAGATACCCTCAGATACCCTCAGATACACTCAGATACCCTTAGATACCCTCAGATACCTTCAGATACCCTCAGATACCCTCAGAACCTTCAGATACCCTCAGATACCCTCAGATACCCTTAGATACCCTTAGATACCCTCAGATACCTTCAGATACCCTCAGATACCCTCAGATACCCTCAGAACCTTCAGATACCCTCAGATACCCTCAGATACCCTTAGATACCCTCAGATACCTTCAGATACCCTCAGATGCTGCAGTGAGCTGCTGCTAACTACCCTCAGATGCTGCAGTGAGCTGCTGCTAGCTGCCCTCAGATGCTGCAGTGAGCTGCTGCTAGCTGCCCTCAGATGCTGCAGTGAGCTGCTAGCTGCCCTCAGATGCTGCAGTGAGCTGCTGCTAACTACCCTCAGATGCTGCAGTGAGCTGCTGCTAGCTGCCCTCAGATGCTGCAGTGAGCTGCTGCTAGCTGCCCTCAGATGCTGCAGTGAGCTGCTAGCTGCCCTCAGATGCTGCAGTGAGCTGCTGCTAACTACCCTCAGATGCTGCAGTGAGCTGCTGCTAGCTGCCCTCAGATGCTGCAGTGAGCTGCTAGCTACCCTCAGATGCTGCAGTGAGCTGCTGCTAACTACCCTCAGATGCTGCAGTGAGCTGCTGCTAGCTACCCTCAGATGCTGCAGTGAGCTTGCTGCTAGCTACCCTCAGATGCTGCAGTGAGCTGCTGCTTGCTACCCTCAGATGCTTCACAAATGCACAAACATTCGGGCAGCTCAAACTGAGTAGCGCATCGATAACGCATCCGACTCTTTCGTCAAAGTCCGTAGGTCTGATTTCGTTTATAGGGCCAACTCACGTGACACAGCGTATGTACACTGCCGGAAAATGAGAAGTCAGGGCTGCTGTAGGCCCCTGTATCCTGTTGCCCAAAAATGAATTTAATTTAAATTAACTCTCTCGTCTTTGTCAGGTACTCGCCGTTCCCCCAGCGCGCCTTCCTAGCTGACAAGGACTGGCAGCAGCTGTCTGCTAGGCGCGACAACGGCAAGCTGGCCAAATGCCGACTGTCAAACGACAAGTACAGCCGCATGTTGTACAGCTATCACAGACTGTACCAAGAGTACCAGTACATCTGCGCCTGTCTGCTGCCCCAGTCTGCTAAGCAACAGCAGATTGAACAGTTCGAAACTGTCGGAGAGTCGCACAATAATTCCGACAAGATGCAGCAGCAGCAGCAGCAGCAGCAGCAGCAGCAGCAGCAGCAGCAGCAGCAGCAGCAGCAGCAGCAGCAACAACAACAACAACAACAACAACAACAACAGCCATCGGGCATTAAAGAATTCGGCGAACTCAATGGCAACGTCATCCTGCCCGACCGGAACTTCCGGCTTCGTACTTGCCGGAAACGGCGCAGTGTTGTGTGCAATCAGATGCTGACGAGATCGGAGTTCGGCACGGCGGTTTGGCTCAGTGTGCCCATCGTCATTGAGCTACTGCTGCCTCGGCTGCAGAAACAAATCCAAGCTATTGTGTGCGCCTGCCCTCACATATCCGACCCGCTGGAGGTGATGCAGCTTAAATGCTTGCTTGCTTTTTCTAAAAGTTCCTAATTGCCTACTGTAGAGCTTTGTCTAGTACTTTCGGAACCTTTTAGTATATAAAAATTATTGTAGAGGGGATCCTAAATAAGACAACCAACTGTTTGATGAAGGCTCAACTTACTTTTAGCTTAGCTGCAGGAGTTCCGAGCATCCGTCCGGATACAGCGGATGGGGACGTCGCCACCCATTCCGCCAAGCCCTGGCGACCATGGGCAGCTGGTGCTGACGTGTCGCACAGGGAGATCCGGTGGTGCCGGTGTCGACAGCGCGGTCCCCCTCCGGAGAGTCCAAAAGGTGGATGGTCGCTCGCTCGCGGTAGCCCTTAAGTAGCGGACGAGCTGGCAGAGATTCTCGGGAAACAATCATGACCCGAGAGTGATTTGAGCAAGCATATTAATGATTAGTTGTAACTTCATTGCCGATTGGTTAGAAAGGATACTAGATAAGATATTTAACTGCTTCATGGCGTCGCAACCAGAAACTCAGAAGGTTCTCGTACTAGTACACCTCTCCATCCATGGTGACAGAAAATTGCCTAACCGCCATAACATCGTATGTAGTGATATATGGTTATCTTCATTTGCGACTTGCATAGTCCACTTTCATTGAAGTAGATGCTGCCGCGACTTTCAGGTGCTGGCGGAGCTTCGCGCCAGCCGCTACGACACTGAGCGCTGCATCGAATACCTGCGCCAGACGCTGCCACTGCGGACCGTTGTACGCGACGTCCTGTCTGTACGTTCGGCTCCCGGTAGAGTGAACTTCTCCTCGGGCACTGCTACCACAGTGACAGCCGAAGGCAACGCCAACAACACCACCACACGGGCTGCGTCGCCAAGAATGGGAGGAGCAGCGACAGCGGCGGCTCCGGGCCTGCCAGCCATGGCCGCGTCGGGCGACCCAGCTGAAGCGGAAGCCGGCGGTCGTCCGCTGCTGCGGGGCGTACGTCGATTGCGCGCCGATGTGCAGGTGGTGCGCGCCTCCCTGTCCTCCGTGTCAGCCGCGATGGCCGCAGGGCTGGGGAAGATTCGCTGCCACCTCAGCGCACAGCAGGAGAGGGCCAAGCGGCAGCTCCAGCAGCTGCAGCAGCCGCAACAGCAGCAGCAGGATCAGTCGGCTGCGCTCAGTCGCATGCAAAAGTGCTTAGACGAGTTGCGTCAAAAGTGTCGCGAAGAAGAGTCCCGACGTCGGTTGGCTTTCAACGCTTTGCAGGTGAACTTTCTTAGAAAGCTAAGCAGTGTAGGAGCGCATAGATTTCTGAATGGTTTTGAGTCCTAAGAGTTGTTTACTATGTCTTATGTCTGTACTATTCTCGATTTACGACTATTACAACTATAGTAATATGCAACGTCCCAAAATTTAACACGTGACACTTCTTGACCCTGCATGGTAGCACTCAATAGTTATTCGTACGAGCGTATATTCCTGTATAAAGCCACAGGCAATACGAATCACACGTTAGGAGCAACTCGGCAACATCCGGGTTTACTGTCGCTGCACTAGAATCGAGGGCGATCAAGCTGTGGAACCGATCACTCAGGAGCAAGTCCGGGTGCGCAGCCAGCTGCAGTCGCAGCAGTTAAGTCAGCAGAGCCAGCAGCAGGGTCAACAGCAGCCTCAACAGGAGGAGGTGTTCCGTTTCGACCGGGTGTTTGGACCAGACGCACCGCAGGAGACTCTTTTCGAAGAGCTCCGACCGTTGATTACGTCATTTCTGGACGGTTACAACGTCTGTTTCATTACCTACGGAGGCGAGGCTAGCGGCAAGACGTTCACACTGCTGGGCAGCTCAAAGCAGAGGGTGAGTTTGATTAGCTCAACGAAAGTCTTGAATTCGAGCATTCAGTTTAAGACACAACCAACCATATTCAACCTATGCTTTGAAGATAGTCTTTGTGCCAAAACCGTGTATGCGGAGAGCATTGAATTTAAGACGTCGAGCAGTTGAATCCAGACTTGAGCTCAAAACCAGTTTGGACAATAAGTTGTTCATTTTTTGACGAACGTAAAAGCGAAGAAGTGAAAAAGTGAAATAGCTTTTTGTGATTGATCCTCATGTGAATGATGCTGATGATAGAGCTGACATTAGACTATGATTCGATGTTTTTGTTCTTTCATCAGATTGTGTCTGCGCATGTGGCATAGACAGACAGTGTTTTGACCATAGACGAAAGTAGAAACATTGATTGAATATGAGTCAACAATATTAGACGCACGTGCTATAGCTTCCTTTTTGCAAAACTTTTTGCATCCACGATTAAGATTGTTCGCTTTTAGCAATATTTTCTTGCTACTTTTCAGTTGGCAACCTCTTATAGTAAGGGTTAGGTTAAGAGGATGACCTCCCTCTTGAGGACATGACCGCCCTGAAAATCATGAACTCTTCATCACACGAGCTATTAACGCCCGCAGGGTCTGGTCTACCGAGCGCTGCTCGCCGTCCTACACGAGACAGCCAGTCGAGCAGCCGACTGGAGCATGGAGCTGGACACCGCCTGCCTAGAGATCTATAACGACGCCTGTTTCGACCTGCTGTCTGAAAGGCAGCCGGTCAGCCTGTACAAAGACTGCAGCCTGGCGTCGGCGTTTAGCGCTCTACGCTTGGCGCCAATTCGAGAGGAGAACGACGTTACTCAACTATTGCGCGCCTGTTCCGCACGGCGCCGAGTAGCTAAAACGGCGCTAAATCCGCGCTCATCCAGATCGCACCTGGTGCACCTGGTCAGACTGCAGGCCCGCTCCAGGGTACACGGGCACACAACCTGTTCCTATCTCGGTATGATGGACCTAGCCGGAGCGGAGAACATCATCAAGGCGGACACCTGGCGCGAGCCAGAACGCGCAGCCGAGGCCGGGCACATCAACCGCTCGCTGGCCGCCTTCAACCGTCTCTTCCTGACGCTTCGTCGTACACCGCCGGGCGCCGCCTGCTACAGGGAGGCCAGGCTAACGCAGATGCTAAAGCCGTTCCTAGTGAACCATGGCAAGTGCTGCATCATAGTCACCGTGCGCACGGACTCGAGCTCGGCTAGTGGCAGTCTGAGCACGCTGCGTTTTGGCCGCGACGCGCGACAGGTGGCGCTGGGCAAAGCGCAACGCCAGCTGCTGGTTGCGAGCGTGGACTAGAGACTAGAGAGACTGATGTAGCAGCTTCGGGTTGGCTACAAGAGGTTGGATGAAGAGAGGGATGTTTCTGAATCTTAATTCTCCAATGACATCCGACTGCATTTTACAGACCCTCTGCATCCCTCAATAGCTTCATGCATGTACTTTAGATGGTCGTGACGGGGCCTGTATAAGAATCGAACTTGCAGATTTTAGGGAAAATTTTGAAAGCTAAAGCAAATTGCGTCTACACAAAGTAGGAACAGTCTAGAGAGGGCGGGTAGTGCCTAGAGTGGGCGGGTAGTGTCTACAGAGGGCGGGTAGTGCCTAGAGTGGGCGGGTAGTGTCTAGAGAGGGCGGGTAGTGTCTACAGAGGGCGGGTAGTGCCTAGAGTGGGCGGGTAGTGTCTAGAGAGGGCGGGTAGTGTCTAGAGAGGGCGGATAGTGTCTAGAGAGGGCGGGTAGTGCCTAGAGTGGGCGGGTAGTGTCTAGAGTGGGCGGGTAGTGTCTAGAGTGGGCGGGTAGTGTCTAGAGAGGGCGGGTAGTGTCTACAGAGGGCGGGTAGTGTCTAGAGAGGGCGGATAGTGTCTAGAGTGGGCGGATAGTGTCTAGAGAGGGCGGGTAGTGCCTTTAGTGGGCGGGTAGTGCCTTTAGTGGGCGGATAGTGTCTAGAGTGGGCGGATAGTGTCTAGAGTGGGCGGATAGTGTCTAGAGAGGGCGGAAAGTGTCTAGAGTGCGCGGGTAGTGCCTAGAGAGGGCGGGTAGTGCCTAGAGAGGGCGGGTAGTGTCTAGAGTGGGCGGGTAGTGCCTAGTGTGCGGGTAGTGCCTTTAGTGGGCGGATAGTGTCTAGAGTGGGCGGGTAGTGCCTAGAGTGCGCGGGTAGTGTCTAGAGTGCGCGGGTAGTGTCTAGAGAGGGCGGGTAGTATCTAGAGTGGGCAGATAGTGTCTAGAGAGGGCGGATAGTGTCTAGAGTGGGCGGGTAGTGTCTAGAGAGGGTGGGTAGAGCCTAGAGTGGGCGGATAGTGTCTAGAGTGGGCGGGTAGTGTCTAGAGAGGGCGGATAGTGTCTAGAGTGGGCGGATAGTGTCTAGAGAGGGCGGGTAGTGCCTTTAGTGGGCGGATAGTGTCTAGAGTGGGCGGATAGTGTCTAGAGTGGGCGGATAGTGTCTAGAGAGGGCGGATAGTGTCTAGAGAGGGCGGGTAGTGCCTAGAGTGGGCGGGTAGTGTCTAGAGTGGGCGGGTAGTGTCTAGAGAGGGCGGATAGTGTCTAGAGAGGGCGGATAGTGTCTAGAGAGGGCGGGTAGTGCCTTTAGTGGGCGGATAGTGTCTAGAGTGGGCGGGTAGTGCCTTTAGTGGGCGGATAGTGTCTAGAGTGGGCGGATAGTGTCTAGAGTGGGCGGATAGTGTCTAGAGTGGGCGGATAGTGTCTAGAGAGGGCGGATAGTGTCTAGATGGGCGGATAGTGTCTAGAGAGGGCGGGTAGTGCCTAGAGTGCGCGGGTAGTGTCTAGAGTGGGCGGGTAGTGTCTAGAGAGGGCGGGTAGTGTCTACAGAGGGCGGGTAGTGTCTACAGAGGGCGGATAGTGTCTAGAGAGGGCGGATAGTGTCTAGAGTGGGCGGATAGTGTCTAGAGAGGGCGGGTAGTGCCTTTAGTGGGCGGATAGTGTCTAGAGTGGGCGGGTAGTGTCTAGAGTGGGCGGGTAGTGTCTACAGAGGGCGGGTAGTGTCTACAGAGGGCGGGTAGTGTCTAGAGAGGGCGGGTAGTGTCTACAGAGGGCGGGTAGTGTCTAGAGAGGGCGGGTAGTGTCTAGAGTGTGCGGGTAGTGCCTAGAGAGGGCGGAAAGTGTCTAGAGTGCGCGGTAGTGCCTAGAGAGGGCGGGTAGTGCCTAGAGAGGGCGGGTAGTGTCTAGAGTGGGCGGGTAGTGCCTAGTGTGCGGGTAGTGCCTTTAGTGGGCGGATAGTGTCTAGAGTGGGCGGGTAGTGCCTAGAGTGCGCGGGTAGTGTCTAGAGAGGGCTAGTAGTATCTAGAGTGGGCAGATAGTGTCTAGAGAGGGCGGATAGTGTCTAGAGTGGGCGGGTAGTGTCTAGAGAGGGTGGGTAGAGCCTAGAGTGGGCGGATAGTGTCTAGAGTGGGCGGGTAGTGTCTAGAGAGGGTGGGTAGTGTCTACAGAGGGCGGGTAGTGCCTAGAGTGGGCGGGTAGTGTCTAGAGAGGGCGGGTAGTGTCTAGAGAGGGCGGATAGTGTCTAGAGAGGGCGGGTAGTGCCTAGAGTGGGCGGGTAGTGTCTAGAGTGGGCGGGTAGTGTCTAGAGTGGGCGGGTAGTGTCTAGAGAGGGCGGGTAGTGTCTACAGAGGGCGGGTAGTGTCTAGAGAGGGCGGATAGTGTCTAGAGTGGGCGGATAGTGTCTAGAGAGGGCGGGTAGTGCCTTTAGTGGGCGGATAGTGTCTAGAGTGGGCGGATAGTGTCTAGAGTGGGCGGATAGTGTCTAGAGTGGGCGGATAGTGTCTAGAGAGGGCGGGTAGTGTCTAGAGTGGGCGGGTAGTGTCTAGAGAGGGCGGATAGTGTCTACAGAGGGCGGATAGTGTCTAGAGAGGGCGGGTAGTGCCTAGAGTGGGCGGGTAGTGTCTAGAGTGGGCGGGTAGTGTCTAGAGAGGGCGGGTAGTGTCTACAGAGGGCGGGTAGAGTCTAGAGAGGGCGGGTAGTGTCTAGAGAGGGCGGATAGTGTCTAGAGTGGGCGGATAGTGTCTAGAGAGGGCGGGTAGTGTCTACAGAGGGCGGGTAGTGTCTAGAGAGGGCGGATAGTGTCTAGAGAGGGCGGATAGTGTCTAGAGTGGGCGGATAGTGTCTAGAGAGGGCGGAAAGTGTCTAGAGTGCGCGGGTAGTGCCTAGAGAGGGCGGGTAGTGCCTAGAGAGGGCGGGTAGTGTCTAGAGTGGGCGGGTAGTGCCTAGTGTGCGGGTAGTGCCTTTAGTGGGCGGATAGTGTCTAGAGTGGGCGGGTAGTGCCTAGAGTGCGCGGGTAGTGTCTAGAGTGCGCGGGTAGTGTCTAGAGAGGGCGGGTAGTATCTAGAGTGGGCAGATAGTGTCTAGAGAGGGCGGATAGTGTCTAGAGTGGGCGGGTAGTGTCTAGAGAGGGTGGGTAGAGCCTAGAGTGGGCGGATAGTGTCTAGAGTGGGCGGGTAGTGTCTAGAGAGGGCGGATAGTGTCTAGAGTGGGCGGATAGTGTCTAGAGAGGGCGGGTAGTGCCTTTAGTGGGCGGATAGTGTCTAGAGTGGGCGGATAGTGTCTAGAGTGGGCGGATAGTGTCTAGAGAGGGCGGATAGTGTCTAGAGAGGGCGGGTAGTGCCTAGAGTGGGCGGGTAGTGTCTAGAGTGGGCGGGTAGTGTCTAGAGAGGGCGGATAGTGTCTAGAGAGGGCGGATAGTGTCTAGAGAGGGCGGGTAGTGCCTTTAGTGGGCGGATAGTGTCTAGAGTGGGCGGGTAGTGCCTTTAGTGGGCGGATAGTGTCTAGAGTGGGCGGATAGTGTCTAGAGTGGGCGGATAGTGTCTAGAGTGGGCGGATAGTGTCTAGAGAGGGCGGATAGTGTCTAGATGGGCGGATAGTGTCTAGAGAGGGCGGGTAGTGCCTAGAGTGCGCGGTAGTGTCTAGAGTGGGCGGGTAGTGTCTAGAGAGGGCGGGTAGTGTCTACAGAGGGCGGGTAGTGTCTAGAGAGGGCGGATAGTGTCTAGAGAGGGCGGATAGTGTCTAGAGTGGGCGGATAGTGTCTAGAGAGGGCGGGTAGTGCCTTTAGTGGGCGGATAGTGTCTAGAGTGGGCGGGTAGTGTCTAGAGTGGGCGGGTAGTGTCTACAGAGGGCGGGTAGTGTCTACAGAGGGCGGGTAGTGTCTAGAGAGGGCGGGTAGTGTCTACAGAGGGCGGGTAGTGTCTAGAGAGGGCGGGTAGTGTCTAGAGTGTGCGGGTAGTGCCTAGAGAGGGCGGAAAGTGTCTAGAGTGCGCGGGTAGTGCCTAGAGAGGGCGGGTAGTGCCTAGAGAGGGCGGGTAGTGTCTAGAGTGGGCGGGTAGTGCCTAGTGTGCGGGTAGTGCCTTTAGTGGGCGGATAGTGTCTAGAGTGGGCGGGTAGTGCCTAGAGTGCGCGGGTAGTGTCTAGAGAGGGCTAGTAGTATCTAGAGTGGGCAGATAGTGTCTAGAGAGGGCGGATAGTGTCTAGAGTGGGCGGGTAGTGTCTAGAGAGGGTGGGTAGAGCCTAGAGTGGGCGGATAGTGTCTAGAGTGGGCGGGTAGTGTCTAGAGAGGGTGGGTAGTGTCTACAGAGGGCGGGTAGTGCCTAGAGTGGGCGGGTAGTGTCTAGAGAGGGCGGGTAGTGTCTAGAGAGGGCGGATAGTGTCTAGAGAGGGCGGGTAGTGCCTAGAGTGGGCGGGTAGTGTCTAGAGTGGGCGGGTAGTGTCTAGAGTGGGCGGGTAGTGTCTAGAGAGGGCGGGTAGTGTCTACAGAGGGCGGGTAGTGTCTAGAGAGGGCGGATAGTGTCTAGAGTGGGCGGATAGTGTCTAGAGAGGGCGGGTAGTGCCTTTAGTGGGCGGATAGTGTCTAGAGTGGGCGGATAGTGTCTAGAGTGGGCGGATAGTGTCTAGAGTGGGCGGATAGTGTCTAGAGAGGGCGGGTAGTGTCTAGAGTGGGCGGGTAGTGTCTAGAGAGGGCGGATAGTGTCTACAGAGGGCGGATAGTGTCTAGAGAGGGCGGGTAGTGCCTAGAGTGGGCGGGTAGTGTCTAGAGTGGGCGGGTAGTGTCTAGAGAGGGCGGGTAGTGTCTACAGAGGGCGGGTAGAGTCTAGAGAGGGCGGGTAGTGTCTAGAGAGGGCGGATAGTGTCTAGAGTGGGCGGATAGTGTCTAGAGAGGGCGGGTAGTGTCTACAGAGGGCGGGTAGTGTCTAGAGAGGGCGGGTAGTGTCTACAGAGGGCGGGTAGTGTCTAGAGAGGGCGGGTAGTGTCTAGAGTGTGCGGGTAGTGCCTAGAGAGGGCGGAAAGTGTCTAGAGTGCGCGGGTAGTGCCTAGAGAGGGCGGGTAGTGCCTAGAGAGGGCGGGTAGTGTCTAGAGTGGGCGGGTAGTGCCTAGTGTGCGGGTAGTGCCTTTAGTGGGCGGATAGTGTCTAGAGTGGGCGGGTAGTGCCTAGAGTGCGCGGGTAGTGTCTAGAGAGGGCTAGTAGTATCTAGAGTGGGCAGATAGTGTCTAGAGAGGGCGGATAGTGTCTAGAGTGGGCGGGTAGTGTCTAGAGAGGGTGGGTAGAGCCTAGAGTGGGCGGATAGTGTCTAGAGTGGGCGGGTAGTGTCTAGAGAGGGTGGGTAGTGTCTACAGAGGGCGGGTAGTGCCTAGAGTGGGCGGGTAGTGTCTAGAGAGGGCGGGTAGTGTCTAGAGAGGGCGGATAGTGTCTAGAGAGGGCGGGTAGTGCCTAGAGTGGGCGGGTAGTGTCTAGAGTGGGCGGGTAGTGTCTAGAGTGGGCGGGTAGTGTCTAGAGAGGGCGGGTAGTGTCTACAGAGGGCGGGTAGTGTCTAGAGAGGGCGGATAGTGTCTAGAGTGGGCGGATAGTGTCTAGAGAGGGCGGGTAGTGCCTTTAGTGGGCGGATAGTGTCTAGAGTGGGCGGATAGTGTCTAGAGTGGGCGGATAGTGTCTAGAGTGGGCGGATAGTGTCTAGAGAGGGCGGGTAGTGTCTAGAGTGGGCGGGTAGTGTCTAGAGAGGGCGGATAGTGTCTACAGAGGGCGGATAGTGTCTAGAGAGGGCGGGTAGTGCCTAGAGTGGGCGGGTAGTGTCTAGAGTGGGCGGGTAGTGTCTAGAGAGGGCGGGTAGTGTCTACAGAGGGCGGGTAGAGTCTAGAGAGGGCGGGTAGTGTCTAGAGAGGGCGGATAGTGTCTAGAGTGGGCGGATAGTGTCTAGAGAGGGCGGGTAGTGTCTACAGAGGGCGGGTAGTGTCTAGAGAGGGCGGATAGTGTCTAGAGAGGGCGGATAGTGTCTAGAGTGGGCGGATAGTGTCTAGAGAGGGCGGAAAGTGTCTAGAGTGCGCGGGTAGTGCCTAGAGAGGGCGGGTAGTGCCTAGAGAGGGCGGGTAGTGTCTAGAGTGGGCGGGTAGTGCCTAGTGTGCGGGTAGTGCCTTTAGTGGGCGGATAGTGTCTAGAGTGGGCGGGTAGTGCCTAGAGTGCGCGGTAGTGTCTAGAGTGCGCGGTAGTGTCTAGAGAGGGCGGGTAGTATCTAGAGTGGGCAGATAGTGTCTAGAGAGGGCGGATAGTGTCTAGAGTGGGCGGGTAGTGTCTAGAGAGGGTGGGTAGAGCCTAGAGTGGGCGGATAGTGTCTAGAGTGGGCGGGTAGTGTCTAGAGAGGGCGGATAGTGTCTAGAGTGGGCGGATAGTGTCTAGAGAGGGCGGGTAGTGCCTTTAGTGGGCGGATAGTGTCTAGAGTGGGCGGATAGTGTCTAGAGTGGGCGGATAGTGTCTAGAGAGGGCGGATAGTGTCTAGAGAGGGCGGGTAGTGCCTAGAGTGGGCGGGTAGTGTCTAGAGTGGGCGGGTAGTGTCTAGAGAGGGCGGATAGTGTCTAGAGAGGGCGGATAGTGTCTAGAGAGGGCGGGTAGTGCCTTTAGTGGGCGGATAGTGTCTAGAGTGGGCGGGTAGTGCCTTTAGTGGGCGGATAGTGTCTAGAGTGGGCGGATAGTGTCTAGAGTGGGCGGATAGTGTCTAGAGTGGGCGGATAGTGTCTAGAGAGGGCGGATAGTGTCTAGATGGGCGGATAGTGTCTAGAGAGGGCGGGTAGTGCCTAGAGTGCGCGGGTAGTGTCTAGAGTGGGCGGGTAGTGTCTAGAGAGGGCGGGTAGTGTCTACAGAGGGCGGGTAGTGTCTAGAGAGGGCGGATAGTGTCTAGAGAGGGCGGATAGTGTCTAGAGTGGGCGGATAGTGTCTAGAGAGGGCGGGTAGTGCCTTTAGTGGGCGGATAGTGTCTAGAGTGGGCGGGTAGTGTCTAGAGTGGGCGGGTAGTGTCTACAGAGGGCGGGTAGTGTCTACAGAGGGCGGGTAGTGTCTAGAGAGGGCGGGTAGTGTCTACAGAGGGCGGGTAGTGTCTAGAGAGGGCGGGTAGTGTCTAGAGTGTGCGGGTAGTGCCTAGAGAGGGCGGAAAGTGTCTAGAGTGCGCGGGTAGTGCCTAGAGAGGGCGGGTAGTGCCTAGAGAGGGCGGGTAGTGTCTAGAGTGGGCGGGTAGTGCCTAGTGTGCGGGTAGTGCCTTTAGTGGGCGGATAGTGTCTAGAGTGGGCGGGTAGTGCCTAGAGTGCGCGGGTAGTGTCTAGAGAGGGCTAGTAGTATCTAGAGTGGGCAGATAGTGTCTAGAGAGGGCGGATAGTGTCTAGAGTGGGCGGGTAGTGTCTAGAGAGGGTGGGTAGAGCCTAGAGTGGGCGGATAGTGTCTAGAGTGGGCGGGTAGTGTCTAGAGAGGGTGGGTAGTGTCTACAGAGGGCGGGTAGTGCCTAGAGTGGGCGGGTAGTGTCTAGAGAGGGCGGGTAGTGTCTAGAGAGGGCGGATAGTGTCTAGAGAGGGCGGGTAGTGCCTAGAGTGGGCGGGTAGTGTCTAGAGTGGGCGGGTAGTGTCTAGAGTGGGCGGGTAGTGTCTAGAGAGGGCGGGTAGTGTCTACAGAGGGCGGGTAGTGTCTAGAGAGGGCGGATAGTGTCTAGAGTGGGCGGATAGTGTCTAGAGAGGGCGGGTAGTGCCTTTAGTGGGCGGATAGTGTCTAGAGTGGGCGGATAGTGTCTAGAGTGGGCGGATAGTGTCTAGAGTGGGCGGATAGTGTCTAGAGAGGGCGGGTAGTGTCTAGAGTGGGCGGGTAGTGTCTAGAGAGGGCGGATAGTGTCTACAGAGGGCGGATAGTGTCTAGAGAGGGCGGGTAGTGCCTAGAGTGGGCGGGTAGTGTCTAGAGTGGGCGGGTAGTGTCTAGAGAGGGCGGGTAGTGTCTACAGAGGGCGGGTAGAGTCTAGAGAGGGCGGGTAGTGTCTAGAGAGGGCGGATAGTGTCTAGAGTGGGCGGATAGTGTCTAGAGAGGGCGGGTAGTGTCTACAGAGGGCGGGTAGTGTCTAGAGAGGGCGGATAGTGTCTAGAGAGGGCGGATAGTGTCTAGAGTGGGCGGATAGTGTCTAGAGAGGGCGGGTAGTGCCTTTAGTGGGCGGATAGTGTCTAGAGTGGGCGGATAGTGTCTAGAGTGGGCGGATAGTGTCTAGAGAGGGCGGATAGTGTCTAGAGAGGGCGGGTAGTGCCTAGAGTGGGCGGGTAGTGTCTAGAGTGGGCGGGTAGTGTCTAGAGAGGGCGGGTAGTGTCTACAGAGGGCGGGTAGTGTCTAGAGAGGGCGGATAGTGTCTAGAGAGGGCGGATAGTGTCTAGAGAGGGCGGGTAGTGCCTTTAGTGGGCGGATAGTGTCTAGAGTGGGCGGGTAGTGCCTTTAGTGGGCGGATAGTGTCTAGAGTGGGCGGATAGTGTCTAGAGTGGGCGGATAGTGTCTAGAGTGGGCGGATAGTGTCTAGAGAGGGCGGATAGTGTCTAGATGGGCGGATAGTGTCTAGAGAGGGCGGGTAGTGCCTAGAGTGCGCGGGTAGTGTCTAGAGTGGGCGGGTAGTGTCTAGAGAGGGCGGGTAGTGTCTACAGAGGGCGGGTAGTGTCTAGAGAGGGCGGATAGTGTCTAGAGAGGGCGGATAGTGTCTAGAGTGGGCGGATAGTGTCTAGAGAGGGCGGGTAGTGCCTTTAGTGGGCGGATAGTGTCTAGAGTGGGCGGGTAGTGTCTAGAGTGGGCGGGTAGTGTCTACAGAGGGCGGGTAGTGTCTACAGAGGGCGGGTAGTGTCTAGAGAGGGCGGGTAGTGTCTACAGAGGGCGGGTAGTGTCTAGAGAGGGCGGGTAGTGTCTAGAGTGTGCGTGTAGTGCCTAGAGAGGGCGGAAAGTGTCTAGAGTGCGCGGGTAGTGCCTAGAGAGGGCGGGTAGTGCCTAGAGAGGGCGGGTAGTGCCTTTAGTGGGCGGATAGTGTCTAGAGTGGGCGGGTAGTGTCTAGAGTGGGCGGGTAGTGTCTACAGAGGGCGGGTAGTGTCTACAGAGGGCGGGTAGTGTCTAGAGAGGGCGGGTAGTGTCTACAGAGGGCGGGTAGTGTCTAGAGAGGGCGGGTAGTGTCTAGAGTGTGCGGGTAGTGCCTAGAGAGGGCGGAAAGTGTCTAGAGTGCGCGGGTAGTGCCTAGAGAGGGCGGGTAGTGCCTAGAGAGGGCGGGTAGTGTCTAGAGTGGGCGGGTAGTGCCTAGTGTGCGCGGGTAGTGTCTAGAGAGGGCGGGTAGTGCCTTTAGTGGGCGGATAGTGTCTAGAGTGGGCGGGTAGTGCCTTTAGTGGGCGGATAGTGTCTAGAGTGGGCGGATAGTGTCTAGAGTGGGCGGATAGTGTCTAGAGTGGGCGGATAGTGTCTAGAGAGGGCGGATAGTGTCTAGATGGGCGGATAGTGTCTAGAGAGGGCGGGTAGTGCCTAGAGTGCGCGGGTAGTGTCTAGAGTGGGCGGGTAGTGTCTAGAGAGGGCGGGTAGTGTCTACAGAGGGCGGGTAGTGTGTAGAGAGGGCGGATAGTGTCTAGAGAGGGCGGATAGTGTCTAGAGTGGGCGGATAGTGTCTAGAGAGGGCGGGTAGTGCCTAGAGTGGGCGGATAGTGTCTAGAGTGGGCGGGTAGTGTCTAGAGTGGGCGGGTAGTGTCTACAGAGGGCGGGTAGTGTCTACAGAGGGCGGGTAGTGTCTAGAGAGGGCGGGTAGTGTCTACAGAGGGCGGGTAGTGTCTAGAGAGGGCGGGTAGTGTCTAGAGTGTGCGTGTAGTGCCTAGAGAGGGCGGAAAGTGTCTAGAGTGCGCGGGTAGTGCCTAGAGAGGGCGGGTAGTGCCTAGAGAGGGCGGGTAGTGCCTTTAGTGGGCGGATAGTGTCTAGAGTGGGCGGGTAGTGTCTAGAGTGGGCGGGTAGTGTCTACAGAGGGCGGGTAGTGTCTACAGAGGGCGGGTAGTGTCTACAGAGGGCGGGTAGTGTCTAGAGAGGGCGGGTAGTGTCTACAGAGGGCGGGTAGTGTCTAGAGAGGGCGGGTAGTGTCTAGAGTGTGCGGGTAGTGTCTACAGAGGGCGGGTAGTGTCTACAGAGGGCGGGTAGTGCCTAGAGAGGGCGGGTAGTGCCTAGAGAGGGCGGGTAGTGTCTAGAGTGGGCGGGTAGTGCCTAGTGTGCGGGTAGTGCCTTTAGTGGGCGGATAGTGTCTAGAGTGGGCGGGTAGTGCCTAGAGTGCGCGGGTAGTGTCTAGAGAGGGCGGGTAGTATCTAGAGTGGGCAGATAGTGTCTAGAGAGGGCGGATAGTGTCTAGAGTGGGCGGGTAGTGTCTAGAGAGGGTGGGTAGAGCCTAGAGTGGGCGGATAGTGTCTAGAGTGGGCGGGTAGTGTCTAGAGAGGGCGGGTAGTGCCTAGAGTGGGCGGATAGTGTCTAGAGTGGGCGGATAGTGTCTAGAGAGGGCGGGTAGTGCCTAGAGTGGGTGGATAGTGTCTAGAGAGGGCGGGTAGTGCCTAGAGTGGGCGGATAGTGTCTAGAGTGGGCGGATAGTGTCTACAGAGGGCGGGTAGTGTCTAGAGAGGGCGGGTAGTGTCTAGAGTGTGCGGGTAGTGCCTAGAGAGGGCGGAAAGTGTCTAGAGTGCGCGGGTAGTGCCTAGAGAGGGCGGGTAGTGCCTAGAGAGGGCGGGTAGTGTCTAGAGTGGGCGGGTAGTGCCTAGTGTGCGGGTAGTGCCTTTAGTGGGCGGATAGTGTCTAGAGTGGGCGGGTAGTGCCTAGAGTGCGCGGGTAGTGTCTAGAGTGCGCGGGTAGTGTCTAGAGAGGGCGGGTAGTATCTAGAGTGGGCAGATAGTGTCTAGAGAGGGCGGATAGTGTCTAGAGTGGGCGGATAGTGTCTAGAGAGGGTGGGTAGAGCCTAGAGTGGGCGGATAGTGTCTAGAGTGGGCGGGTAGTGTCTAGAGAGGGCGGGTAGTGCCTAGAGTGGGCGGATAGTGTCTAGAGTGGGCGGATAGTGTCTAGAGAGGGCGGGTAGTGCCTAGAGTGGGTGGAGTGTCTAGAGTGGGCGGGTAGTGCCTAGAGTGGGCGGATATTGTCTAGAGTGGGCGGATAGTGTCTAGAGAGGGCGGATAGTGTCTAGATGGGCGGATAGTGTCTAGAGAGGGCGGGTAGTGCCTAGAGTGCGCGGGTAGTGTCTAGAGTGGGCGGGTAGTGTCTAGAGAGGGCGGGTAGTGTCTACAGAGGGCGGGTAGTGTCTAGAGAGGGCGGATAGTGTCTAGAGAGGGCGGATAGTGTCTAGAGTGGGCGGATAGTGTCTAGAGAGGGCGGGTAGTGCCTTTAGTGGGCGGATAGTGTCTAGAGTGGGCGGGTAGTGTCTAGAGTGGGCGGGTAGTGTCTACAGAGGGCGGGTAGTGTCTACAGAGGGCGGGTAGTGTCTAGAGAGGGCGGGTAGTGTCTACAGAGGGCGGGTAGTGTCTAGAGAGGGCGGGTAGTGTCTAGAGTGTGCGGGTAGTGCCTAGAGAGGGCTGAAAGTGTCTAGAGTGCGCGGGTAGTGCCTAGAGAGGGCGGGTAGTGCCTAGAGAGGGCGGGTAGTGTCTAGAGTGGGCGGGTAGTGCCTAGTGTGCGGGTAGTGCCTTTAGTGGGCGGATAGTGTCTAGAGTGGGCGGGTAGTGCCTAGAGTGCGCGGGTAGTGTCTAGAGAGGGCGGGTAGTATCTAGAGTGGGCAGATAGTGTCTAGAGAGGGCGGATAGTGTCTAGAGTGGGCGGGTAGTGTCTAGAGAGGGTGGGTAGAGCCTAGAGTGGGCGGATAGTGTCTAGAGTGGGCGGGTAGTGTCTAGAGAGGGCGGGTAGTGCCTAGAGTGGGCGGGTAGTGCCTAGAGAGGGCGGGTAGTGCCTAGAGAGGGCGGGTAGTGTCTAGAGTGGGCGGGTAGTGCCTAGTGTGCGGGTAGTGCCTTTAGTGGGCGGATAGTGTCTAGAGAGGGCGGGTAGTGCCTAGAGTGGGTGGAGTGTCTAGAGTGGGCGGGTAGTGCCTAGAGTGGGCGGATATTGTCTAGAGTGGGCGGATAGTGTCTAGAGAGGGCGGGTAGTGCCTAGAGTGGGTGGAGTGTCTAGAGAGGGCGGGTAGTGCCTAGAGTGGGCGGATATTGTCTAGAGTGGGCGGATAGTGTCTAGAGAGGGCGGGTAGTGCCTAGAGTGGGTGGATAGTGTCTAGAGTGGGCGGGTAGAGCCTAGAGTGGGCGGATAGTGTCTAGAGTGGGCGGGTAGAGCCTAGAGTGGGCGGATAGTGTCTAGAGTGGGCGGATAGTGTCTAGAGTGGGCGGATAGTGTCTAGAGAGGGCGGGTAGTGCCTAGAGTGGGCGGGTAGAGCCTAGAGTGGGCGGATAGTGTCTAGAGTGGGCGGGTAGTGCCTAGAGTGGGCGGGTAGAGCCTAGAGTGGGCGGATAGTGTCTAGAGTGGGCGGGTAGTTTATAGTTAATTAGTAAGGCAATAGCGGTCTGTTAAAGAGGCGGATTTTACGCAGCAAAAGAGCTCCGCTCAATTAAAGTTTGCCCATACAAAATACTATTTATAGATACGCGTACATGCATTCACTTTTATAACATAGTACTACAAGTAATACATTACTTTGACTAGCCCACTACTAAATGCAATGATAAAAAAGAAAATCTACATCGGAAATGTAGATTTTGATTTTTCACTTTTTAATCCCACTATACTGTGCTGCCAGTTGTCCTAATCCCTTACAAATACAGATGCAGCAAAGAACTCGAAAACCGCTGCAAGCACACAGAATTTTCTGTCAATAAAGTTCTGCAAAAATGAGTTGCAGAAGTGACAAATGTTTACTGATTAATTATTAGAAATAAAGTTGATAAATGCAGCAACGCGGCAATCTTAGCTAACTATAAGTCTGAACAGACCCGGCGCAGTGTTTAAGCAATATAGTATTAATTTAATTCACCAGGTAATACATAATAATTGACGCCAATGAGGCTTCAGCATTGCAAACTGAGTTTGGTGACTCTTACACGATCGACTCAACAGATGACATTAACAGATTGGTACCTGTTTGCCGATTAAGGTAACCTTTCACAACCCTGCTAGCTAAGCATTGGATTTGCCTCTCCGCTCTCTATCAGTGCTTGAGAATCTGCCTCTCCGCTCTCTATCAGTGCTTGAGAATCTGCCTCTCCGCTCCCCATCAGGGCTTGAGAATCTGCCTCTCCGCTCTCCATCAGTGCTTGAGAATCTGCCTCTCCGCTCCCCATCAGTGCTTGAGAATCTGCCTCTCCGCTCCCCATCAGTGCTTGAGAATCTGCCTCTCCGCTCTCCCTCAGTGTTTGAGAATCTGCCTCTCCGCTCCATCAGTGCTTGAGAATCTGCCTCTCCGCTCCCCATCAGTGCTTGAGAATCTGCCTCTCCGCTCCCCATCAGTGCTTGAGAATCTGCCTCTCCGCTCTCCATCAGTGCTTGAGAATCTGCCTCTCCGCTCCCCATCAGTGCTTGAGAATCTGCCTCTCCGCTCTCCATCAGTGCTTGAGAATCTGCCTCTCCGCTCCCCATCAGTGCTTGAGAATCTGCCTCTCCGCTCCCCATCAGTGCTTGAGAATCTGCCTCTCCGCTCCCCATCAGTGCTTGAGAATCTGCCTCTCCGCTCCCCATCAGTGCTTGAGAATCTGCCTCTCCGCTCTTCATCAGTGCTTGAGAATCTGCCTCTCCGCTCTCCATCAGTGCTTGAGAATCTGCCTCTCCGCTCCCCATCAGTGCTTGAGAATGTGCCTCTCCACTCTCCATCAGTGCTTGAGAATCTGCCTCTCCGCTCTCCATCAGTGCTTGAGAATCTGCCTCTCCACTCTCCATCAGTGCTTGAGAATCTGCCTCTCCGCTCCCCCTCAGTGCTTGAGAATCTGCATCTCTTACCCCCTCAATCTCAAATCAGCAAAACAGGACAAACCGACAGCAAATTGAACAAATAAAAAACAAAAAATAACCAAAAAAGCAAAATAAACTAATTGATAAGGTTGAGTCAGGCATCCTCAAACTGCTCATCAGTGTCCATAGGCTGCTGATCGCCGCTACCAGCAGTAGGAAATCCTATGGAGGCTCCGTTTTCGTCGCCATAGTCGAAGCCGTCGCCGTTGCCGTCGTCAACATCTTCATCGGCTTCCTCGTCGTCCTCTTCATTGGAGTCTGTGTCCTCCGCGTCCGGGTGCAACGCTTGACAGTCGGACACCGCCTGGAATAAGCCAGGAGAGGCAAATGCGCGACTGGTGAAGCACCTTAGGAGTCACCATAGTCAGTAGAGAGTTGTTGGCGACAACTTTTTTAGCGATTCTTGTCTCGGAATTGTTTTCAACGGGTCAATTAAGGAGCAAAACCGCAAATATGAAGAGGTAAACCAGCATACTTAGGTAAATCTGGGACCAAAACTAGGGGTGGAACGATATCTAATTTATGAGATTTTTGAGACTCAAGATCTATACTTTCCAGATAATCAAGATTCGATCGAGATTCGAAATTAAGCCTTATTTGTATCTGTAGGTCTATTTACACTATTTTATCGATCAAAGTTAATATTGTAACTTGCTAAATGTATACAGTGATGATAATAGAAATAAAAGCAATGATTACTTAATATTGAGCTTGTTAATAACTTGATGTATATCAAATGTAAGTATGATATTTAATAACATTGGCAAGCTTCCTGTCTGTTTTGCGACATTATTTTCAAGTTTGAATCTGTGGTACAACATAGTGCCTCTGAGCACTAGATAGAGCAGTTTATAGATAAGTAAATCGAGCAGTAGCTAAAGTGGTAGATAAAGCAATAGATAGGGCCGGCGCGTCGCCACCGGGGGGGGGACATGCCCCCCTCCATTAAAAGCTCTGGGGGGACATGCCAATGCTTTGTCGTGAGTCGTTGCGGTAATCAATTAATTGCGGTAATTTTTCTTCAGCGCGCCAAAATATAGCGCCTTTGGCGCTAAAATGAGAGCCTGTGGCGCTGAAATGAGTGCCTGCAGAGCTAAAATGAGAGCCTGTGGCGCTGAAATGAGTGCCTGCAGAGCTAAAATGAGTGCCTGCGGTGCGCTAAAATGAGAGCCTGTGGCGCTAAAAGGAATGCCTGCGGAGCTAATATGAGTGCCTGCGGCGCTAAAATGAGTGCCTGCGGTGCGCTAAAATGAGAGCCTGTGGCGCTAAAAGGAATGCCTGCGGAGCTAATATGAGTGCCTGCGGCGCTAAAATGAGTGCCTGTGGTGCTAAAATGAGAGCCTGTGGCGCTAAAAGGAATGCCTGCGGAGCTAATATGAGTGCCTGCGGCGCTAAAATAAGTGCCAAAACTTAGTCATGTACATGTACATGTTGAATTTTTGGCTTTGTCCACCCCAACATAAAATCCATGGCAACGCCCCTGGATAGGGCAGTAAAAGTAGCAATAGATGAAGCAGTAGATAGAGTGATAGATAGAGCAGTAGAAAAGAGCTAGAGGCTAGAGCATTTTCTGACACCACTTTCTATCCATTTTGGCCACAGACATTATTTTCTACCATGGGCGATGGCACTATGTTGCAGCACCGATTTAAACTTGAAAATATCAGAAAACAAGCTGGAAGATCGCCATAACTGCAGAATATCATAGTCACTAATAGTAGTATAATCGTAAATCTTGACTTTTTTTCGAGATCTCGAAACCGAGATCGAGATTGAAAAAAGTGCTGTAATCTTGACGATCGAGACGATCGGGTAGCCTAGCGGTTAAAGAGTCGGACTTACGACTTGAAGGTCGGGGTTCGATTCCCGATCCCACTGGCTCAATTTGTGTCCTTGAGCAAGACGCTTAAGACACTCAACCCTGCATTGCTTCAGTTCACCCCGCTGAAAATGGGTGCCAGCATTAGCTGGGATAATTGAGGCTGTGTGTGGCGACCCCCCCCTTCAGTTCTTGGACTGAACAGCCTTACGCAGCCTTCAGATGCGCGGCGCAATGGCTGCGGCTGAGCTGTCGGTTGCACATCTGGCCCGATTGGGGCAGGTGAAATCAATCATTATATTATTATTACATTGTTGACGATCAAGCTCTTGTCCAACCCCTAACCAAAACAGTGTCGCAATCAACCGCAATCACCTGAAACACTGTCATCAGTGCGTCGCCGGGTGCGTCTGCTGGCGCATAAAATCTAACCTCCGTATTCGTCTCGGAATCTTCGTTGTCGTCTTGAAAGTCGCCGCAATCGTCGCCGTCGCCATCTTCCTCGCCGTCCGCACCGTTGCTGCTCTGGCCGGCCTCGCCGAGCAGATCTCCGCGCACCAGCAGGTACAGGTGCGACCGGGCATCCGCGCCGCCAGATTTGGCCAGGCCGTGCAGACCAATAGCCGGATAATTAAGCGAGAAACCGACACTCTGAGCTGCACCGTCGCCAAACCAGGCTAGGCGGGACTCGGCCACGTACAGGCAGCCGGTGCCCAGGCGGCGACTGCCGAGCCAGGCCTCGGCGCCCGGCATGGAGCAGCGCAGGCCTTCAGTTGGCGGCGGAGGCGGATTAGAGGCCGCGGCGCCGGGAAAACCGCCGCCAGCTGCCGGCTGTTGGCCTGGGGAGAATGACATGATGACAGCTGGGCTGCGGGCGATGGGAGAGATTTGACAGCTCTAATATAGCGGTCAGCTAGGGTGAAAATAATTACAATAACTAGATTGTGACTAACAAATTGTGACTGCAAAAATCACTGTTAGCAAAAATGTAACATAAAATACATGTTTTTGTGTTTTTATTTTCTAAGAAATCACGAGATACCTTTTTTAATGAGCCACCCCTGTGCCACCCCAGATCGGATGCTGCAGAAATATCTTGAACATTCTCCACTAACTGGGGGTGGCATCCCAGTTTGGTGCACAAAAGTTACACTAAACTACTATCTACAAGTAAGATGACTGACAACCCCTCTATGGATTTTACAGAGGGAAGCTAAGATAATCATCACATCACTGATTTGGTAGCCACCACCTTGGTGAATGAGGGGTTTCAAAGCCTTCGACTGGACTCCAACTACAATGAGCAGTCCTATGGGGCTTGAATATGTGGCTATGGCTCCTACAGGAGTCCCTCTGGTACCAGGCCACTATCTTGTGGTCACTCAACCTCAACACTCAGTCCTAATGAGGCTAGAACTTCAGCAGCTTGATGAAGCTCTGCTATAATAGCCAATATATTTAAGAGCATTAGGTCAAGGTTTAAAGAGAGTGGCTCAGGCCATAAGTCCATAATTCCAATTTGGCTCTATACCATACAAGCCAAAGGCACTATCCTAGCTGACAAATGGTAAATATTCAAGTTAATGATGCCATGCCATTTCATGTGATCCATGTTGTCTGGCCATGGCTAGAGTTAGCAACAACTGTTACCAGCCATATAGCTAGCTATATAATAGCCATAACTGCAATAGTGGCAAGAGTTATAGCTGTAGCTAGAGCCCTAGGATCCATAGAAATAGCAATATGATATGATGAAATAGTCTATCATTCCTGGCTACATGAGGCCAGCCTATCAAATATATAAGCTGTAAAGTAAGGACTAAAACAATATTTGTAGTGAATAGCTTATCAATTAATTGATAAATTAGACTAATCATTCTATAATCTTTTTGTATACTATATGCCTACATTAATAACCTAATTTTATAGTTATCTTCTTTATCTATTAGAGATAAAGATAATGGATATCAATTTTTTATTATATAAAACATGTGTGGCTTATTCTTAAAAAGTGCATATATTTTTATATTCATGACTTATATTAAATAATAAAATATATTCTCTTAGCCTATAAGAAAATTATTTTAGTTTGTTTTTATAATAAGGTTTGTTTTACTCAACCTTAGCCAATAATCTAGCTTTAGCCTTTCTCCTTATTTTTTATATTAAATCAGAAATTAGATTAAAAAACCAATAACATATATTTATTAATATTAATATAAAACAAAAATATCTTTTTCCCTAGACATTATAGCTACTAGGGGTTTCTATAGTAGGCCTATATGAAAAGCATAACTAAATTAATTAGTATAATGATATTAACTAAAAAAGGAAATGTTCATAATATATAACACTTTTTACTTTTAAAGTAGAATTTTTTCAAACAAAAGACTACTAGCTAGAAGCCCAAGAAAAGCAATTGTAGACAGCATATTTAATATTATTCTAAGAATGTTCATGCTTAAAATTAAATTAGTTTGTGATATTATATAATATTAATAGGCCCTACATAAGTATTAATTTTTTATACTAAAACATACTAGGCCCAAGATTGTGAATATTGTTAGGTCTAAAAACTTTTCAAATGTGGGCCCTAACAGTGTTTAATATTAGGCTATTTGCCTATTAGATACTATAATAAAGACTCTTAAGGAGTCTTGGCAAAGATAGGCTTAGTCTGGTGCGCGGTCATTTCGTCTGCCACCTTTTTGTCTGCCGGCAGACGAAACGACTTTTTAAAATAAGTAGCAAAATAAGTTTTATAAATGGCTGAAATTAATTTATAGTTTATTTTTAATAAGTAGAATTTACCAGTAATTTTCAGATTTAGAATTAGATGTAGTCTATGTATTTTATTTTTGCTTATCGCAATGTTTCCAAGAAATACAATTATTCGTATATAAGCTTTTGTGGTAGTGCGGTCTACCACTAAGTTTTCGACTTAATTTTGACATTATTTTTGCGAAACCACCCTTTCCCGTTCCCTCCTTCTTCGATGACGATTTTTGTCGTCATCGCCTGTCCGTGGCCTGTCCCATCGTTTGTCCCCCCAGTCCTGTCCCTGTTCCCGTGGTTGTTCCCCTCGTTGCCCCATCCCATGTTTTTCTGTTTTTACCCGTTTTTCTGCGGGAATCCTTGGGTTGACCCCTCCCGTGGGCACCTTTTCCCCCGGTTGTCCCGCCGGTTGCCCCGCTTGTTGCCCCACTGGTTGCACCAGGTGTCGGCACAGCTCTTTATTATTTATATGGCCTTCCTGGCTGCTTTTCTGTCATGTGCTCTTGCTTGCTTGCTAGCTCTTGCCCCTGCTCTTGCTCTTGCTCTCACACTCTCTCTCTCTCTATAGCGTCTAAAATTTTAGTTTAAAATTTAATAGCGACCGCCTTAATTTAATTAATTTTTCTTAATTAGTCTGCACCTCGGCACAGCCGGAATTATTCTCTTTCGTGGTTAAAACATCGTCGGCTAATTAATAAATAAATTGTCAACCTGCTCCATACTTAATTTCAATAATATATCGAAGCCCTTGATAGTTTATCTTGAGTCATTTGCCCGCGGGGCATTAAACAACCAAATCAGTCTCAACTCCGAGCGAGTTTTTGAGACCTCAACGTTCCGTAATACGTAAATTATGGTGGTGGCAGCACTACTTTACTAAGAGTAATCGATTTGAAAATCCAGAAAGAAAATTTGTGGTGTCTAGACCATTGAGTCTACCGTCTGAACAACCATGCCTGCTCAAGACTGCTCGACTACGATTACGACTACCCTCCCCCCGGGATTGAGGACCCGGCTGTTGGAGTAAAAGGAGAAGAAATTCGTTGTGATTCGTCCGCGCAATTTTCCGGATTTAATTTGAAGAAACCCAACTTTTCAAACTCGCCAATTTTCAAAACGACACCTGTTTATTATCAATCCCACACTTTTTCTTTTCTTCTCCGCCCCCACCTCACTTTAATTGAATCTACGTAGTGAGCTGCGAATGGGATTTATAATTTGTGCGCGTGTAACTTACTTATAATAAGTAAAATAAATTCTAACTCGACTAATTGCGTTTGAGCTTTGAAGCTTTGAGACAGTTAAGAGATAGTATGGCGTCATGCCATATCATGACGAAAATGCATTGAATTCGTCCAATTGCATAGTTTATTAAATATAAACAAAAATATTCAGAAACTACTCGTTTAAGTCATTACTACTAAGAAATGATCCCGATATCTTAATCATTGTTATCTCAAATATCTCAAATCTCAAATTAATGACAACAACTGACATATTTACACTTATTAAAACTTTACTACCCAGTGAAAAATGATTCAGGGATTCCACGTGGGTTCCACGTGGCCATGTGGAATTTAAATGTTTCTTTAATTTTTGCAAATTAATGACTTAAAGATGACATAATGGTATGCAAAGTATTTTTTATGCATTATTTTTTTATTTTTACTGTCCTAATGTTGATGTGGATTTTACAAGGAATTCATGAGAAATAAGCATATATTGATTCAACATGGAATCCACTTCGATAAAAAACTGTGATACGCCACATTCAGACATTTTTATGAAATTACTTAAATTAATTATTATATTTATATGCTTTTAAGTAAAAATTAATATCTTAAAGCTAAATTATAATCAGAAAATAAGACACTGTTTGTTAAAATAGACAAAATAGAAGTGAACAATAAAAAATGTTTCGTGCTTTTTAAAATTAAATTAATTTTATTTTATATTTGTCAATGTCTTGGTTCAAGGCCTTGAAAGATAAATTGCCTTGTTTATAGCTATTTAAGCACCTTAAAAATTTTAGTAGACCTAGCCTATAGGCAATAACTTATAAGGCCATGGCCTCCATGGGATTAGAAATTAGATAAATCAGTATTTTATCATAGATAGGCCTAATACTTTTGGTAAAATCCATGATAAATTTATTTAGGCCTATCCAATTTCTAGGAATCCCATGGCCATGTCCATAGATTGGCTACTCATTTTTTTTAAACTTAAATAGGCCTTTAGAAGTTCATAATTTCCTCTTAGTCCTACCTATCTATTTATATGTATGCTTATTAGGCCTATTTTAAGCTAGGCCTATAACTATCAATTTAGGTCCTTCTATTTTAATTAAGGTTGGGACTAGCTTGACTTTGTGAATTGTGACTAGTCAATCTAGTTAATATGTTAAAAATCTATTAATTTATGATTTTATTCAAAAAAGCCTGTTAGCATCTTTTGGACTTGTTGCATTTTTAAAAACAATATTATTAATTATAATAAATAATTCTGCAATTACACTTGCAACTTGCTTTTGGCATAGCAAGCCTAGCAGATCCCTAAGGTTGCTATTATTAATAAATAAT
Source organism: Macrostomum lignano (assembly GCA_002269645.1). Taxonomy (NCBI): domain Eukaryota; kingdom Metazoa; phylum Platyhelminthes; family Macrostomidae; genus Macrostomum; species Macrostomum lignano. The sequence continues at coordinate 462,475 of NIVC01000658.1, forward strand.
GATTATCCAGGGGCGTAGCCAGGATTTTTTTTTGGGGGTATCGGTTAGCTGTTATCAGAAAGCAAGGGCTTGAGATCCACATATCCCCTTAATGTATTTCTAGTGCATAATACATATAATTACTCTATTTGTTTGTTAATTGTTATTCTTTCGATTTGGATACCTTTCTCTTCCTACCGGTCACAATTGCAACTGAAAAAAGGAAAAAAAATGTTGCTTTGGAAATTTGGGGGTATCGGCCGATATACCGATACCCCCCTCGCTATGCCCCTGTGATTATCGTAAATTTGATCTGATTTAGGCCAAGTCTAGAATTTAATAGCCACAGGGCATAGCTATTTAGGCTTAGGCCTAATGTTTAATCATACTAGACTAGCAAATATAAAAAATGTGCATTGCATTGCCTAAATACTTTATAGTCTAAAATCAATTTTAAAATAAAAAATTAAATTTATAGAAACATATATTAATTTTTTGTACTTATTATTTCATTGGTAATTTTATTGATTGACTTAGGTAGGGTTTTCTTTTTTGCTAGAGACAAGACAAGTGGCAAAATCATACCCTATGCTCACTTTCAGGGTTTTATGATTTTAAGGCTTAGAATGCAATTTCTCTTTTTTCTTATATAAAGGCAGTGCAAATAAGGCTTCAACAGAAAAATAGGTAATGAGATTGCACCTAAACTGTATCCACTTTTTAATTTCAATTTTCAAGGTGCAATTTTAAAATTTAGGGTACATACACACACTGCGCATAAAAAATAAACCTAGGACTTAGGCCTACTTAATTTTAAAATAAACTTTATTAAGTATTCATCCTTAAATTAGTTTTATGAATTATATCAATATAATCTACCAAGCTTAATTGGCAACAATTATTTTTCTATTTCATTTCAGCCTAACATTACATGGCCCATCCTCAAACTTGGATGTCAACTTGGTCTTGCCTTTGAAGAAGCATGCAAAGCTACTTGGAATTTGAATTTAATATCTAGAATGCTACCTTTTGTGAAGCAATGGTAAGTTTTAGTTATAAACTGATTTTTTCCTGTCATCAAAATCTGTTATATGATCAAAATCTATCAAAATCTATAACAAAATCTGTAATCAATCTGTTATAAAATTCTGTTATTTAACCCCTTTCTTTTCTAAGGTTGCTCACCTGACCTGAAAAAGCAACATTCTGGCAATTGGCAGCAGCATGTTTCTGACTGTTTTAATTCTGGTGCATTATATTATTGTTAATTAATTAATGCTATTGACAATGTCAATTTCAAATTATATATTATATCATATGCGCAGCGCAACTTTAAAGATATCAATATCTACATCAATGTCTTTATTCTTTGTGTGCCAATGACTCACTACTGTACATAAATACACCTTACTTATTGAGACATCCTTTTTGAATATATTTTTGTGCAGAAATATTTTTGGCTATAGCTAGTGTTTTTATCTGTGTTTCAGTTTCTTTTATATAGTATTGAGATCTGGGATTCATATGAAATTTTGAGATCTGGTATTATTTTGAGATTTAGGATGCAACAATTTATTATGGCAACCAGTATAATGGCTGCTTACTCAATGACAATGTGGATTCTATGTGAAATACATAATTACTTCCATGTGGATCTTCTATGTGGAATCCATATCCTGATTCCACATGGATGGATGGAGACAAATGCACATATGGATTTCATATGAAAAATCCACATGGAATCCATATCATTTTTTTCACTGGGTCATTGGCAGACGAAACAACTGTATCATATTCTTGCAGACAAAAGGGTGGCAGACGAACTGGCGGCAGACAAAACAACCATCAACCCTTAGTCTTTAATGAAAGTCATTAAAATGTTTAATCTATGTTAGCTAGTAAGCTAAGCTTTTATTTTTTTTAAAGTGGGTGCGAGTTAGGTGTAGGCAGTCTTTTCATAACCTATTTTTAATTTTAAGCCTCATTTTGTCATTTGCACTGCCTCCATAGTCAGGAAGGTGGCAATTTGGTCGGAAAATTCCGGCGCACACAAGCCCTTTTTGGGCACACAACGGCGCACAACGGCGCACAGCAGCGCGCCACAACAGCGCACAGCGGCGCACTGGCGCACAGCGGCGCACAACGGCGCACACCAGAGGACACCGGCGCATGGCGGCGCGGCGCAGCGGGCGCCGCGCCACATGCAGCGTTACCCTTGTGGCGATCCCATGTAACGATGTAAGTCGTTACTTGTTACAGTACACTATTCACTTTTCTATCTAATGTAACACTGCATTCTACCAAAAAATAAAAAATAAAATAAAATATTTTCCTTTTCCTTTTTACCTTTGTTTTTGCCATTTGCTTACTTTTTATGTTTGTTTTGTTTTAAAAATTAGAAATTTAATTAAAATTTTTTTAAATTTCTATTTTCGGTTTAACGATCTCAATTTTTCATAATATAATATAGATAGCCCGTAACCGTCCCGTATATTGGCGCACAAAAATTGTTGCTATGTTGTAAAAAAAGGTCTTTTATTGTCGCAAGGCAGGTAGTGGCGGGCGCACAACGGCGCACACGAGGGTTTTTGTGTCGGCGCACGGCGCACAATTTTGGGAGAGGCCAAAATTTGTTCCGGCGCACACTCTGCCACCTTCCTGACTATGGCACTGCCTTAATAGGAAAAAAAGAGAAATTGAACTCTGAGCCTTAAAATTGCACCCTGAAATTGGGCATAGCCGCATACATAGAACAGAAAGTCAGCCTAGTAGTTATTGCGTTCTAAATACTACAAGTGGCTACTACGACTTGCTTACTTGCGTTGCACTACTTGCATAGGCCCCCTACTCATTATTTCTAATGCTTATAACTTTTACAATGAATATGATATAAAAAACAAATGTCTACTTAAAGAAGACACTCAAACAGAAACAGTTAATTCGGCGACAGGTTGACTCGGCGACAGGCAATTCGGCGATATATTACGGGGTGGTTAAAACAGGGCAGTAATTTGTTGCATTGCGTTTGAGTTCGCATGTTGATCAAGCAGGTTGCGGGCGGTGAAAAGAAAATAAATTTTGAAATCGGCCGGTTGCGTTTGCACGAATAAACCCGGAAAATCGCGCAGACGAATCACAACGAAATTCTTTCTCCTGTTTTACTCCGACTGCCGGGGTCCTCAAATTCCGGAAGGAGGGTAGTTGTAATCGTAGGCGAGCGGTTTTTTAGCGGCACGGTCGTTCAAATGGTAGACACCGGAGATTCTGACACCGTGAATTAATGCGTCGATTTGTTAAGCTGATTTTCAGTAGGGTAAAGCTGCCACCACCGTAATTTACGTATTACGGAACGGATAAGTCTCAGAGCTTTCTTTGAGATGAGAACTGGGTTGTTTTACGTCCCACGGACAAATAACTCAAGATAGGCTATGGCTTAACGTCAACGAATAAATAATTAGCGTAAATTATTAATTATTATTATTGGTTATTAATTGAACTAGTAGGTGACTAAATGTCCGATAATGAGCAGCAGGTAGGTTAGGGTAAATTAAATTTGTCGACCGAGATTAATTTGCAGCGGCACCGGGGTGCTAATTACAAAGAAAACTAAACTAAATTAATAAAACTTGCAGTTGGCTAAAGAAGCTTGGTTATTAAACGAAACAGTCACAAATTTAACGCTAAACGAGCGGGAGAAACGTTGAGCGGAGGAGAGGAGGCGGAGGGCAAGAGGAATGAAAAAGACCGGGCTCAGAACAGCGGTTTAAATAACACAGAGAAATCGTTCAAACGCTGGGGACATGCACTGGGCTGAGCAATGGGCAACAAAAATTAACGGGGTGGATCGAGGCGCATATACGACGTTAATATACAGCGCGCGGAAAAACAAAAGTTCCAAAGGAGGGATAGCGAAAACCAGCAAAGGGAAGAAAACAGTCCATGGAAAGGAAGGGGAATTAAACATTCGGGGGACGAGTGACACTGAATGATGACAGCGAATGGAAAAATGAAAAAAAATCGCATGCAATTAATGAAAAATTTAGTTAAAAGAGAGATAGCAGTCATGCAGTGGCATCGCGCCTGCCAAACATGTTTACTCCGATTTTAAACTGTTGTTTTACTATAGTAAAACAAGCAAATGCTTGTTGCTCGCTGCTGTCCGCAGTCTTGTTGCACATGCACAACCTACAGCTGTTGTTATGGATTTCGAGGCCGCAGCTTGGCGAGCTGTCAGACAGCAGTTTCCAGATGCTCAACTTGGAGGGCTGCTGTGTTTTTCACTATACACCTGTACGTGCAGGTGTGTATAGTACGATGAAATGGGACCTTGACTGGGTTAGATCGATCGTTGCGGTGACAACTTCAAAGATACTGTAATATAAGTTTTGCTTTTTGCAGTCCGTGTGCCGCAAATTAATTTCGCTGCCGTTTCTTCCGCGGTGTGCATGTAAGTACAACACCCAGAAAATTTAGTCTATTTAAAAGTTCTCCGTAGCGGCTACATTTCTGTATTCGGCAATCTGAAAGACGGCAATCACTAGACCGCTTCAGTCACGACCACAGCTACCCTAAGTATAGGACGCCTCCTGCAGTAGTCTGATTGGTTCCCCCTGGCGCGCCCAATCGCAATGAAGAGACGCCCGCTGCCGCCCAGCTCTGGTTAGATGGTGGCTCCTTCAAATGAAGTCACGCCTAGGAGAGAGAAATGTAGGATGAAATGGAATTCTACGTTTTAACTGCAGGGTCATGGAAATAAGCTAGGAAGTAAATACCATTTCGAATTCGGTACACCGCTTTACCCATTACAGTACATTACATGTAGTGCACATGGAAGCACATAAATGTACATCTAAAGTATATTATACACATTTAAATGTCTGACAGACACTTGCACAGCTGTACAACTACATGTAGATGCTTATGTAAAATGCACGTACAATTCATATAGATACTAAATGATTTGGCATGTTTGTGTATAATTTACACGAATTGCCATGTATACTTCGTTTAATTCGAAACAATGAGAGTCGCGCAGCACAAAGTTTTATTTATACGTACATGAATTTTTACATGTACATGTACATCATGTACAAGTACAGTTGTACTTCATAACCGTATATGAGTCATGTACCTACCAGTACATGAAAAATGTGCACTCCTTTGATGTACAGTTTAAACTAGATTGTACGGTACGAGTTTTAGCAGGATTTTTACAGTATTCAGAGCAGACTGATTTGTGCTTTGCATGTGCTCTGCACTTGTATGAGCTTCACATGATGGTGTGAGAGATACGTGACTATACTTGAGTAGTATAGAAATACTATAATTCGACTAATACATGTACAATCAGAGCACAATTGCTCAAGTTCTGCACTAACTTCCGTTGTATCTTGTATGTCAGTATTTGTATTAAGTAATGACATATATCTCCATCATATACATGTACCTAATTCTCCCCTAAGATAATAAACTATATACTTTCTAATCGTCGATGTGTACCTAGCTAGCTTCAATATCAAGTTCGCACATAAAAATTAAATGAAAGTAGCCGATTAATGCAAATGACAGAAAGCTGCATGTAGCTACATGTACAGGTAGGTTCTCGCGTCTCTATTGAAAAGAAAAGATTGGAGAGAGTACTGGTACATCTACATGGAGAAAAACGCATGTGACGACACGTCCAGTCAGCAGAAGGCAGGCCTAAATGCTGTTTACTCGTCGCTCATTGGCTGGGCTCCAGCCCCATTCTTCACTCTCGAAGCCAACCCAACCCCACTCCGTCACCCCCTCTTACCCCAGACAGCAGTTGGGCACGCGTGTGTCGATGGCTACCCCCCCTCCCCAGTGTACACACGAGTAAACAGCAGCCTACAGCTGCAACCCCCCTTCTGTGCCAGCACCACCAGACAGAGAACTTAAAAAGCTAGCCTGGCTACATGTTCCCAGCTATGCGGCCTAAGCCCCGATTGAATCGCAGTTGAAAGCAACAGCTTATAGCTACTTCAAATCCCTTTCAAGAAATTCATTCGAAAGCCATAGTCATTTAACAGTCTCCGATCACGTCTGAGTCTGATCGTCTTTAACAGTGCCTAAAATGTAAGTGCAAATAGGACTGCATATCTATTGAATGTTATTTTTTTTCTGGCTCTGTGAATCTTTGAGAAGCAGTCCTGTAGCAAGAGTAATTTTCACGTGACATACACATATTATAGGAGACTTTAGGGACCGCTATTAATTTATTTTGACGGGTTGCCATTTTTTTGAATTGGTGCCATTTTTATATGAAGGGGTGCCATCTGCCATGTCATTTGAAGGGGTGCCATTTTATTTAAAGAGGTCATTGGGGTGCCATTTCATTTAAAGGAGTGCCATTTTATTTGAGTCAGAACCATTTCACTCGAGTGGGTATCAATTTATTTGAGTCGAGTGAGCTCGCTGTCGCTTTCACACGTTTCGCATTGCATCCACACAGAATCGAACTCCGGACCCTTATAAAAAGAATTCTCCAATGTCATCATCTGGTAGGCGCCGCAAGACCAGCAATCCGCAGCGCCTGACGGCCGCTCCAACCAGCTCCGCCTCAGGCGACCCCACTGTGCCCGAACTTGTTGCTGCACCAGCCGGTGCGGCAGTTCTCTCACCTCGCGATGCTCCGGGCTCGCCAGTCCCGCAGCATCAGCTGCTGTCCTGCCGACTCAGACTCATGGTCGCCGATCTCAGCCGCCTGACGGCCGACCTGGCGCTGTCAACGTCGCAAAATTCAACGACAGCGGCGGCGGCAGCTTCGGCTGCATTGGCGTTGGAATTCCTCACCAGCGCGCACACGCAGCTGCTTGGAGGTGTCGGCTGCTGCCTGCGACAAGTCCCGGATGCTCAAGCTGAGCCGCCGCATCTGGCGGTCCTGAAGCATCCAGCAGCGACTGCAGGCGTCACGCTGCTGAAGTCGCAGGCTGAAATCGCGCTGCCAAATTCGGGGACTTCCGATCAAGAAAAGCCAGCCGACCAAACCGGTGGAGCAGCTCCAGGCCAGCCGCCCGTCACTGCAGAGGCAGCTTCTCGGGCTCGGGTTAGGTGCGGGAAACAGCTGAACGAGCCGGACAAAGTAGATCCGAATTTTCGACCGTGGGTGTCCGAGGATGGGGTAAGTGTTGAGCATGTGATCGCATGATGCCATGATTGCTCGAGTGCGACCTTCCAATGTAATCAGTTAACTATCCCTCAACCATCCGCCCCTCAACCATCCGCCCCTCAACCATCCGCCCCTCAACCATCCGCCCCTCAACCATCCGCCCCTCAACCATCCGCCCCTCAACCATCCGCCCCTCAACCATCCGCCCCTCAACCATCCGCCCCTCAACCATCCGCCCCTCAACCATCCGCCCCTCAACCATCCGCCCCTCAACCATCCGCCCATCAACCATCCGCCCCTCAACCATCCGCCCCTCAACCATCTGCCCCTCAATCATCCGCCCCTCAACCATCGCCTCTTAGCTCGTAATCATCCGCCCCTTAACCATCCACCCTTTTACCATCCGCCTCTCAACAATCCACCCTTTAACCATCCGCCCCTCAAGCGCAGTGTCACCCTGTCCGCCAAGCACCCGTCAGTCACCCTGACAATCGAGGCGCACCAGCGTTTGCTCTGGTCCGCTCACGGCGTAGCAACTCTGCATCTTCGAGGCCTGTTGAAGCACTTCTTCAGCCGTGAGGTGCTGGCTGAATCCTCAGTCACTGGCGTCGGTGCGTACAAACGGCAGCTGGACAAAGACATCGTCTTGGGCATTTTCGGTGAGTTTTTCATACTGAAGTCCAGAAATGTGATAGATAGCTCGTACGTACCTGAAATCATGCCTTATTGGCTAGGCCAAAGGGGTTCCAACCCGAAGGGTTCCAACCCGAAGGGTTCCAACCCGAAGGGTTCCAACCCGAAGGGTTCCAACCCGAAGGGTTCCAACCCGAAGGGTTCCAACCCGAAGGGTTCCAACCCGAAGGGTTCCAACCCGAAGGGTTCCAACCCGAAGGGTTCCAACCCGAAGGGTTCCAACCCGAAGGGTTCCAACCCGAAGGGTTCCAACCCGAAGGGTTCCAACCCGAAGGGTTCCAACCCGAAGGGTTCCAACCCGAAGGGTTCCAACCCGAAGGGTTCCAACCCGAAGGGTTCCAACCCGAAGGGTTCCAACCCGAAGGGTTCCAACCCGAAGGGTTCCAACCCGAAGGGTTCCAACCCGAAGGGTTCCAACCCGAAGGGTTCCAACCCGAAGGGTTCCAACCCGAAGGGTTCCAACCCGAAGGGTTCCAACCCGAAGGGTTCCAACCCGAAGGGTTCCAACCCGAAGGGTTCCAACCCGAAGGGTTCCAACCCGAAGGGTTCCAACCCGAAGGGTTCCAACCCGAAGGGTTCCAACCCGAAGGGTTCCAACCCGAAGGGTTCCAACCCGAAGGGTTCCAACCCGAAGGGTTCCAACCCGAAGGGTTCCAACCCGAAGGGTTCCAACCCGAAGGGTTCCAACCCGAAGGGTTCCAACCCGAAGGGTTCCAACCCGAAGGGTTCCAACCCGAAGGGTTCCAACCCGAAGGGTTCCAACCGAAATATGTTTAACTGATACGCTAGCGTCGAATCGAATATGATATACATGTATACGCTTGTCAGATTCAAATCTGGGAAACTGAAACATTGATTAAAACAAAATAAAATTCACAGACTACATCGGCAATCGGTATCCTGGGGCTATGACCGAATCTCGAATGCGCCTGTGCTGCACTGACGTCTGCGTTCAGGCGCGACGCCGTAGACGAAGCCGCGACGTCATCATGGCCGCCTCTGGAGACGTCGATGCGAGGGTCGGCGATGCACAGCTCGGTGACGGCGGCGACTCATCGTGTTGATCAGGGATGCCATGACAGTGTTTGAGCAACTGCATTTTATAGCTTTGTTACTCTGGTTTGATTAGCTTGCATGCACATGTATTCAGTATCTATTATACGCTCGTATGTACTGTACTTTAATTCCCAGCTACATGTACATGTACATCTACATGCGCTAAGTTTGTTTCTTGACGAATAAAATTTGCCGTTGAAAAAATTCCTCATGAATTTCTTTTCAACTTTGAATGGCTTTAGTTTTCATGTATGTACATGTACATGTATATGAAAATTTACGAGATCGTATATGTACTGCCTAGCATGTACATCGATATGTGAAAATAGACTATTATAGCTGTATACAAATTGGTCCCAGTGGATAAAGTTTTTTGTACGTTGTGATGGCTAAATGAATGAGTGTGTAAAGGTTCGTTTTTTGTTTAGATAATTCAATTTTACTTGTGGTAAAGATGCTCTTGTAAGTGCCTGTGCCTTTCATTTATATGGCACAGGTAAGGAGGTAAATATAACATTCTAGAATTCGGGATTCGGGATGTTCGGAAACTGCTTTTTAGAATAAGCGCGCGGATTTAAAAAACGGATCAGTTTAGAAAGTTCAAAGAAAGTTAAATGTTTAAGAGTTAGGCCTTCTATAGCAACCAAAAATCTGCAGATTCGTATTGTCCAAACAGGCTGTTCATTCTGAGCCACTATTACTACCAATAAAAAACGGCGGATCTTGAGTTCACGATTACTCATATTCACTATACTAATATACTATTCAGGGGCATAGGGAGGGGGAGAGATAGGGTGGATATATCCCCCCTGAAAGGCCTGACCAAAACTTTTTTGTTGCCCTTTGTTGCTATACATGCTACCATGTGGCTCTGTCATAACATAGAATGTTACCTTGTACCTTGTACCTTGTTACCTGATATTACCTTGGTGTATCCCCCCATAGAAAATTCACCTTGGTATATCCCCCCTGTACTGGCTATGCCCTTGTTAATATTGATATAAGATTTTATCTTTTTTATTCTAAAAAATTATTAAAGAATATGTATATAATTCAAATAATTAGGATTATAGGAGTGACTTCAATATAATATAGCTAAAATAATCATATTTATAAAGCAAGAAAAAATATCTATGTTTGCAAGAAAAAGATTGGGAGCAAGCTTGGTTTAATAAGTTGGCCCAATGGAAGCACTTTTTAAAGGCTAATAAATCAGTTTATCTACTAAGCAGATAAGTGTTAGTAGTAGACAATATCAATAAAAACAAAATATTGTACATTGTCAAGGTCTGTTGAAAACAGCATCATTTGGTATGCCTCTGTCTGGTCGAAGTTGCAAACAAAGGCCATACTACCAACCAAATCTTGAGTGTAGACATTTTGTGGCAGAACTGTATAAATTATTATTATTATTATTATTATTATATTATTATTTTTGTTATTGTATTACAAGTATAACCAGTGCTATGGTATATTATAGTAACTGTGCTAGCACAATGAAATTAATAAATGCTCAATGCCATTTTCTAGGCATTTTTGTTGCTAACTTATAGGTGATTATTAGATTGCACCTTTCTTGTGCCTCGACTTTCTTGTTTTACTATTATCAACTAATAAGATGGCAGGGAATTAAGCAATCAAATACAAGCCATAGTTGCTCAGGCTAATTACCTGTTAAATCTCACATTGCCATGCATGGCCTTGCAGCTTGAGACATTTCCGGCCAATTTCGCCCTGATTGGGCAGCAGTTCATGCAGGCATTCTATGCCACACTGCAGACCAACAGGGAGCAGCTGGCCAATTTCTATTATGACCAGGCCATGCTGACATACGAGGGCGCCCAGCTAATGGGCAAGGCTGCCATCATGACCAAGTATCGGTCGCTGGGCTTCCAGCACATCAGCATGGCGATCACCAATGCCGACTATCAGCCGGTTGAACGGGGCGTCCTGATTGCTGTCAATGGGCAGCTTCGAGTTGACGATGCCACGCAGCCGCTGCCCTTTACTGAAACTTTCCTACTGCGCAGCTTCGGCCAGAGCTTCGCCATTGTTAATCACATCTTTCGGCTGGGCGTGCACAACTATTGAGCGACTCGATCATTTCGCCCCACAAAATCGAATCCGTTTTCACAGATACTAGAATAACTAGATGGGCCACTTAGCACATTTGCGTGTGAACTACTTTCAGTTCAGTAGTAAGTTAAACAGTAGCATTTTAATGCATTTTTAAGGTCAATGCTCGTTTATTGGCTCTTATCCCCAGCTTAAACCTCCAACCGCCCCCGCCCCACCCAAATTTTTATTGCCTTATCGGAATTCCAGCCTAAATCTGCCATGTACATTTCACTGGACTGGCCAATGTAAATTAAGGCTGAACCTAAACTTATCAGTCATTTCAGCAGCCTTTATTTTTATAAAATAGCTTATGCACTCTTCTTTGCTACTGAACTGAAAGTAGAAAGCTGTTTTACTAAGTATATTTGCCTGAGTGGCCCATCTAGTCATTCTAGTATCTGTGTCCGTTTCTTTACCTAGCAGCGCACGGATGTTGAATTGTTTTCATTTTAGAGCTATTGTCTGAGTCCTCTATTGAATAATATGGTTTTAGTTATTTGCTATAAGCAGGGGGCGGTGTGCACCCTAGCGCACTTTAAGCGACATTGTCACACAATCGGCGAGTTAGCGTTAGCGTAAATTTATTTATCGTTAAGCATGTACACTTCACTGTGCCTTAGGGGTGGTGGCCCTCAATGGCGTTAATTGCACGAGCAGAGCCAAGCCGAGATTCCAATTCAGCCCCAAAATCAATGCGACTGCACTTGGAATCGAGCCTGGGCCGCTGGCACATCTGACCACTGGGCCAGACCACTGGGCTACGGCCCCTCTATTGAATAGGGTTAGTATCTGCTATGTGAGGAATTATTGATGGCATCAAACTGTACTTTCCCTAGCAGCAACAGGATGGTTTTCCCTGGACATGCGAGTGTATGTAGGAGTTCTAAAATTTCTGAACTTACCACCTGAGATACCGTACCTGATTTGCTCTAATTAAATCAATAGTTTAGATTTCTTCTTAGTCCTTGTCTGTGAGGCAAAAATCATATTTTTGTTTGTTATTAAGTAGATTTAAAATTGTGTTGATTTGTTTTGTTATTTTAATGCATGCATCGCCTTTTCCGCTGCTCACAAACTGCACTGTTAGCTCCAGAGACATCTGCTTTTTTACTGCATCGCTTTTCTAATTATATCTTCCCCTCTGTCCGCGGACTTCCCGTCTCATCTTTGTGTGGTTGTGTGACAGCCAGAGTCAGTTTTATTTCTGTTAATATGCCACTCATTTATAAATATATTCTATCGATATAAATAGGAATATAACTATTGATATATATTTTTTCATTATTATCGAATCGATAACGAAATATTTTTATTGGTAAACACCTTGTGTGTGTGTTTATTTACTATCATTAATATTGTAATATAGTATTGTAATATTTAATACAGTAGAGATGGATGGGCACTGCAGAGGTGATGTTAGAAATAGAGATGGATGGGCACTGCAGAGGTGATGGTAGAGATAGAGAAGGATGGGCACTGCAGAGGTGATGGTAGAGATAGAGAAGGATGGGCACTGCAGAGGTGATGGTAGAGATAGAGAAGGATGGGCACTGCAGAGGTGATGGTAGAGATAGAGAAGGATGGGGCACTGCAGAGGTGATGTTAGAGATAGAGATGGATGGGCATGCAGAGGTGATGGTAGAGAGGAGAATTATTCGTGAGCCGTTAGATCGACGTTTCAGTTTAAATGCAGTTTTTTCATTTGCAACCTTTAGTGTACACGTAAACGTGCATATGTAGGCTGCAGCTTTATACACTATTAAATTGTCCGTATTGGTCGCAGTCAAACAGTTCAAATACTTTAAGTAGTCAGTTTAGTAATATTAAATTAGGCTTGTTTACTACTTGAAGGTTAGTTTTTCCTGGTGATGAAAGATGAGATCCCAGCAGACTTGATGCAGGCTCGAACTGGGTAAATGTTTGTCCCTGCTGTCAACACGCTTAGCCAAGCAGGTTGTTTTCCTAGGAAAAGTCGCACTAATCCGATGAAAAAACGTCACAGTCCCTATACGGCTTTTGTGCGAGTATGATCTCTAGCCTTCACCCCTGAGGCATTTTTCTTGGTTTGGCCGGCTCATATTTACTTACTGATAGCAACTTGGCCTGTTGCTTTTTGTTAATTCGATATGTATTCGTTTCGTATTACTTGTAGATTTCCAGGGCGGGCCTGTTGCTTGAGAATGGAACTGTTCTCATCGAGCTTTCTAAATCTAGGAAGATAGCTGAGTGTGCAGCTGAATTTTTGGTTTGCCATTAGCTCGTACTTGACTAGGTAAAATTATGAACTTAGACTTTTTACCCATGTAGCAAGCAATTGTAACAAATATGGACAACTACACCTTTGTGCATTCTATTTCGATAAAACTGCATTCAATTTCGGCAAACTCGCTTTCATTTTCGGCATCAGCTACGGCCGCACATCCAAACTGTATTCAATTTCGGCAACTCGAGTTTCTATTTAGACAAACTGATATTCAAATTTCGGCAAACTGCACTCCATTTCGGCATCGTATATTCTTTTTCGGCAGCCAGCGCCTCGTGCCGCAGACTGTCTATGGAAATAAGCGCATCTAAACCCAAAACTGATTTTCAATTTCGGCAACTCGAGTTTCTATTTAGACAAATGATATTCAAATTCGGCAAACTGCACTCCATTTCGGCATCGTTTATTCTTTTTCGGCAGCCAGCGCCTCGTGCCACAGACTGTCTATGGAAATAAGCGCATCTAAACCCAAAACTGATTTTCAATTTCGGCAACTCGAGTTTCTATTTAGACAAATGATATTCAAATTCGGCAAACTGCACTCCATTTCGGCATCGTATATTCTTTTTCGGCAGCCAGCGCCTCGTGCCGCAGACTGTCTATGGAAATAAGCGCATCTAAACCCAAAACTGCATTCAATTTCGGCACAGAAAATATCGATCGAGGAGAGAGGTTACCATAAACTCTCTATGTTAAAAACCGATGTTGAAATCTGAAATGAGAACCATTTATACAGTCTTGCCAAATCTGAAAGCTCTGTGTAAAAAAAGAGAAAAACAAACAAGCAACGACATGCAACGTGGAGGATACCATAAGATATCAACTGAAGACCGAGCCCGACTTTTGGATGCACATGAAGCTGGAGACGATTACATGGCGGGGGCTCGCACGCTCAATGTTAAACGCTCAACTGCGCATTCAATCGTCAAATCCGGGCGACGTGACGCTCTGCCGAAAGGAGGAAAAACCCACGGAAAATTTGACGCCCAAATGGCTGACTTAGGAATCCCGTTCTTGACGCCAGTCGAGAGCGCGATTTCGTCTTGGAAGGCCGGGATCAAGCAGCTCTGCTTTCGCTGCCTGTCAACCGCCACCGGTTCATCAACCCCACTGCTGAAGACCGACAGGGGCGCACCATTGTGCAATTCCGCCGTGACGAGCTTCGGCTTCAGCTTCAACTTTATGATAAAGTTTATCGACCTTCGTGCAGCAGTGAAAGGTCATAACCTCGAGATAAAATATTGCGTGGTTTTTGTCTACATGTATGGTAGATGGACCTGAAAAATTCAGCACTTCAAAGCTGCACCCAACTGCTCCACAACCCGGTCTGAAAATCCCCCACAACCCTATCTGAAGAAAATCTCCCACAACCCGGTCTGAAAATCTCCCACAACCCGGTCTGAAAATCTTGCACAACCCGGTCTAAAAATCTCCCACAATCTTGTCTGAAAATCTCCCACAACCCGGTCTGAAAATCTCCCACAACCCGGTCTAAAAGTCTCCCACAACCCTATCTGAAGAAAATCTCCCACAACCCGGTCTGAAAATCTCCCACAACCCGGTCTGAAAATCTCCCACAACCCGGTCTGAAAATCTCCCACAACCCGGTCTGAAAATCTCCCACAACCCGGTCTGAAAATCTCCCACAACCCGGTCTGAAAATCTCCCACAACCCGGTCTAAAAGTCTCCCACAACCCTATCTGAAGAAAATCTCCCACAACCCGGTCTGAAAATCTTACACAAATGGTCTGAGGACCATTTGTGCAAACTGAGGCAAACTGAGGTAGTTTGCCCTACCCTTTGAGCAAACTAATTTGGAGAAGATTATAACCTTTTACGTCGGAGTATAAATTAAGGCACGCGACTTCCGGCCAGTCTTAATTATTCGATGTAAATCAGAAAATGGCCTTCCGATCAGATCGATCGTGTCTTAAAGATTTCGTGCCGGCAGCTGCTATATGCATCTTAGTAATTACGCATCCGAGGTAATCTAATTAGCCTGAGCCTTGTTCCGGAATTTCCGACAATGCCCCACGAATCGATCGATATTAATTATACCGAAGCCGAGTTCAGCCGAGGCAACTGTGACACCAAATAAGATTGTTCAAGACTGATCAGTAGACAGAGTCGTCAGTTCTCTTTCAAGTTTGCTGGCTGGTTGCGGTGCGAGAAGGGTGAAGATCGAGATGACAGACTTCTATAGCATGACTATCATTTAGTGCCATCATGTATAGTGCCTGACTGCAGCAGTACAGGAGTTTTCCCCGGCTGCCTCAGTGGCGGGACTGTCGTAACTACTTATAGAGCACAATTTTTGGTTATGTCGTCATAAGGTAGTTTTCTTAGCAGCAGACAAGACCTTAAGGGTAAAACTGCATAGTCAATAAAATAATTTACTGTGGATTTGATTAGATTAAAGCTTCCGCTTTATGTAGTCACGCCAGGTGCACGTGATGGTGACTTATGCGGTAAATTGAAATCGTATTTAGTTATAGCCGATTACAGAGGGATTATTTTTCGATTTACTAAATTGAAAAATCGTATTGTAAATATCTTGAACTCCCTAAGGCTTAGGTTGGTAAGACAATATATAGCCGTCCGTGGGTTTACTTTCAGAAGTAATTCAGTATATGGATTTTCTTTACAACTTGAATTTGAATGGGACGATATCTACCTGTACCAGTGCTACAGTAAGCTACATTCATGTACGTATATCGTTGTGATGAGTCATGAGTCAAGTCATGTGAGTCATGTTTACCCCTCTGGGCAGAATGCGCGGGAAAGCAGGTGATGAGTCATCGAGTCTACTTTATCCGGCCCTACTACCCTACTTACTATTTAAGAAGCAATACAATTTATTTTTAGCAACAAACTAGCAGTCTAGTGCCTGCGGCGACAACTGCCTGCGGCGACAACTGCCTGCGGCGACAACTGCTTTTTTAAGTTAATAACTATGTGAACCAATGTACTGTAGTAGTTGCAAATATAGCTTCTGTCTATGCAGAATTTCGCATGTGCTGTTAAATAGAAAAATATATAATAACATACTTTTGAATTCATTACATCATCGATCAGTTTACCAAGCAATATTTAGTACTATACAGATCCTTCGTTGGATTAGTTCTCTTCGCCAAAAAGGTAACAGAGCAGGTTAATTGCCTAACTTGTACTATGCTGTACCAACTCTCCCCTGAGCGTGCGATTCTCGGTCGATACAGGCAGAAGAAGCCATGCGGACCATCAATCAGCCAGTAGGGTCCCAAATGTTGTTGGCTTTTAACAAAATGAGCTTGAAAACCATTAGCTAGCTACAGAGTTGAAGAAAAGCTAAACTTTGACTGACTGATTTTGACTTGTTCACCAGGCTCAACAAGGATTCACTCGGCTGACAGTCAGTGAACTGAAGGCGATCGTGGCGTCTGAGGTAATTGGGTATGCAAAATTGATTACCCCAGATAGATGCCTCGGGAGGGCCTGTGTGTGGCTAGCAGAGACAGAAAAGTGAAAACGCAATGAAGACGGAGTTAATTTCCTAAAAGAAAATGCGAATTCGAGCATATGCAGGCTTCTGTGAGCAGCCATTAGCTGCTGCTGGCTCAGCTCGCCGTCTCTATGTTGCACTTTTTCTTATTCAGTATGCATGTAACACTCAATTTAATGCTCATAAAAGTTAAATGTGAGCTTTAAACTTTTCGAGAGAATTTGCTTTAGCGATTATTTATTAATATCGTTGAAACATTAGCTAGAATAAACAAGCGGCAATTAAATTAGGAAAATTGGGCTATGAATAAAAAATAATATTTTACTCTCCAAGCATGAGAAAATAGCGACGAAAAAGCTGTTTAGAGTATTTTTAGTAAAGTATAGTTTATGAAAAATCTAAGTGCATGAAATTGTTAATAAGTGGTGTTAATTCCTTGATGTCAGCATAATCCAGCCAATCAAAATGCAAGCAATAAGAATTCAGCCAACTTCAACCAATCAAAATCCATCAAAATTCAACCAATCAGAACCCAGCCAATCAAAATGCAACCAGTCAGAATCCAGGCAATCAAAATGCAACCAATCAGAATCTAGCTAATCAAAATGCAACCAATCAGAATCTAGCTAATCAAAATGCAACCAATCAGAATCTAGCTAATCAAAATGCAACCAATCAGGATCTAGCTAATCAAAATGCAACCAATCAGAATCTAGCTAATCAAAATGCAACCAATCAGAATCTAGCTAATCAAAATGCAACCAATCAGAATCTAGCTAATCAAAATGCAACCAATCAGAATCTAGCTAATCAAAATGCAACCAATCAGAATCCAGGCAATCAAAATGCAACCAATCAGAATCTAGCTAATCAAAATGCAACCAATCAGAATCTAGCTAATCAAAATGCAACCAATCAGAATCCAGGCAATCAAAATGCAACCAATCAGAATCCAGGCAATCAAAATGCAACCAATCAGAATTCAGCCAATCAAAATGCAACCAATCAGAATCCAGGCAATCAAAATGCAACCAATCAGAATTCAGCCAATCAAAATGCAACCAATCAGAATCTAGCCAATCAAAATGCAACCAATCAGAATCTAGCCAATCAAAATGCAACCAATCAGAGTTCAGCCAATCAAAATGCAACAAATCAGAATCCAGACAATCAATATTCAGCAACTTTCTTGCTAGAGACACAACAATTTAAAAGAATAGCATTGGTGCAGCTAAACATCTATTGACAATAAGTCATGTAATTAATACAGTAAATAATCTACTCATGTTAGGAAAGTGCATAAAATGTGACGTCATTGTAGAGTTGTTAACAGTTTTTTAATCACTGTCTCTGATCAGACTGAGACTCTGAGAACTTCAGACATCCATGGGCGCCCCAGTCCGGTCGGCGGCTTCAACTCCCCGCAGCAGCTGCATTTGAACTCGCTGGGCCTGCAGCTGGCACATCAGGTGACGCGGCTTGCTGTTGCCGCCGAAGTTGCAGTCGGCGGCATTCTGGCCGTCCAGCTCCGCCCGGCAAAGACAGCGGCCAAATGTTCGACGAAATTGACGACGAAAATTGCCGCTGAACACCGTGTACAGCAGCGGGTTGACGGCGGAGTTGGCGTACACCATCGCCATGGTGACCACAACGGCGGTGTCCCTTCTGATTGGCTCGTAGCGGGCCAGCCTGAAGACTACCTCCAGCAGCTTGGGCAGGTAGCAAATGAAGTACACGGCCACACAGGCTATGAGCATCTTCACCACCTGGCAAAGAGGAGAGCGGACGTCTATCTACCTGTCTATCTATCTATCTATCTATCTATCTATCTATCTAATCTATCTATCTATCTATCTATCTATCTATCTATCTATCTATCTATCTATCGATCTATCTATCTATCTATCTATCTATCTATCTATCTATCTATCTACCTGTCTATCTATCTATCTATCTATCTATCTATCTATCTATCTATCTATCTATCTATCTATCTATCTATCTATCTATCTATCTATCTGTCTATCTATCTATCTATCTATCTATCTATCTATCTATCTATCTATCTATCTATCTATCTATCTATCTATCTATCTATCTATCTATCTATCTATCTATCTATCTATCTATCTATCTATCTATCTATCTATCTATCTATCTATCTATCTGTCTATCTATCTATCTATCTATCTATCTATCTATCTGTCTATCTATCTGTCTATCTATCTATCTATCTATCTATCTATCTATCTATCTATCTATCTATCTATCTATCTATCTATCTATCTATCTATCTATCTATCTATCTATCTATCTATCTATCTATCTATCTATCTATCTATCTATCTATCTATCTATCTATCTATCTATCTATCTATCTATCTATCTATCTATCTATCTATCTATCTGTCTATCTATCTGTCTATCTATCTATCTATCTATCTATCTATCTATCTATTTATTTATCTATC
Organism: Macrostomum lignano; assembly: GCA_002269645.1. Lineage (NCBI taxonomy): Eukaryota > Metazoa > Platyhelminthes > Macrostomidae > Macrostomum > Macrostomum lignano. Next base: position 481,666 of record NIVC01000658.1, read on the forward strand.
TATCTATCTATCTATCTATCTATCTATCTATCTATCTATCTATCTATCTATCTATCTATCTATCTATCTATCTATCTATCTATCTATCTATCTATCTATCTATCTATCTATTTATCTATCTATCTATCTATCTATCTATCTATCTATCTATCTATCTATTTATCTATCTATCTATCTATCTATCTATCTATCTATATATTTATCTATCTATCTATCTATCTATCTATCTATCTATCTATCTATTTATCTATCTATCTATCTATCTATCTATCTATATATTTATCTATCTATCTATCTATCTATCTATCTATCTATCTATCTATCTATCTATCTATCTATTTATCTATCTATCTATCTATCTATCTATCTATCTATCTATCTATCTATCTATCTATCTATCTATCTATCTATCTATCTATCTATCTATCTATCTATTTATCTATCTATCTATCTATCTATCTATCTATCCATCCACCAACCTCACCTGCTTTCTGCCAGCCAAGCAGCCGTCCCCTCCCCCTCTGGTGCTGCCCCTGCTGCCGCGGCCCGAGCGAGTCGTTTGCCGAACGGAGGCAGACGTGTTCCGACGCAGCAGAATGGCGCCGTTGCCGGTGTTGCCGCCGCTGTTTCTGCCTTCGACGTTTCCGCTATCGTTTTTCCCGAACAGAACGCGGCTCATCCTGGTGTACAGGGTCACCTGCACCGCCAGCGGGGCGAAGTAGAACACGCAGACCTCGGCGATGGCGAACAGGCTGCCGGCCCTCGCCTGACCCTCGAGGTCGTCGGCGTAGCGGACGTGGCAGCGCAGGTGCCAATGCGGCGGCGTCCTCCGGACAGTCAGGAAGGCCAGCGACTGTCCGGCCAGCAGGCAGCCGAGCAGCCAGCAGGCGGCGACGCTGGCGAGGGCGCGGCGTCGTGAGAACCACAGGCGGGCGTGCATCGGGTGCACGATGGCTGCGTACCTTGGGGCGATGGATTGGCGTTGTAGCTTTTTATTGGCTGGACACCTCGTCTGTCACTCTCAGTTTGGCACTCACAATGTGTCACTCCCTGTTCGACACTCTCCCAATGGGTCACTCCCTGTTAGACACTCTCCCAATGTGTCACTCCCTGTTAGACACTCTCCCAATGTGTCACTCCCTGTTAGACACTCTCCCAATGTGTCACTCCCTGTTAGACACTCTCCCAATGTGTCACTCCCTGTTCGACACTCTCCCAATGGGTCACTCCCTGTTCGACACTCTCCCAATGTCACTCCCTGTTCGACACTCTCCCAATGTCACTCCCTGGTCGACACTCTCCCAATGTCACTCGCTAATAGACACTCCTAATGTGTCCCTCCCTGTTACACACTTTCCCAATGTGTCTCTCCCTGTCCGGCACTCTCCCAATGTGTCACTCCCTGTCCGGCACTCTCCCAATGTGTCACTCCCTGTCCGGCACTCTCCTAATCTGTCATTCCATGTTGTCACTCGCAACTTTTCATCATCAACCTGTCAATTTGATATCCAGTATGTCACTCAGTAGTCTCCAGTGTCTAAAAATGGTTCAAAAAGTTGGCTGCAAAAAAGTTTAGTAGAACCTCGCCCTAGTCGGAGTAAATCTCAGGCTATATTTCTAGTCAGTTGATGACCAGAGGCATTGGCACCCTTGAGACTTAAGTACTCAGTATGAGGGTACGACTTTTAGGGTTCGATATTTATCCCGTTCCCCATTTCGAACCGCCTCATCAGCCTATTTCCAAATCTGCCAGAATTCGATAAGAGCAGCTATCCTACTTGGCTTACTGGATTCGAATGCTATTTAAAGTTCAGAACTTTGGCCATGGCTTAAGCATTTAAAGAATTAAGAGGCCTGCTTGTCTGCGATCTGCCTCTGTGAGACCCGCATCGTTTTTGTTTTATCTCCTACGCCATGAATGGCGGGGTCTCTTCTTGTTTCCGGGCGGGGTAAACAGCTTCAAGAGTCTCAGCCATTCCCCAGTCCTCCAGACCTCTTGAGTCTCGGGCCGCTTCATCCGTCTCAGTCACTCTGCCCCAGACTCAATCACTGTGTCTCAGTCTCAGTCCCACTCCATAAGTCCCAGTCACTCTTCATCAGTCCCAGTCACTCTCCATGAGTCTCCGTCACTCTCCATCAGTCTCAGTCACTCTCCATGAGTCTCCGTCACTCTCCATCAGTCTCAGTCACTCTCCATCAATCTCAGTCTCTCTCCATCAGTCTCAGTCTCTCTCCATCAATCTCAGTCTCTCTCCATCAGTCTCAGTCACTCTCCATCAGTCTCAGTCACTCTCCATCAGTCTCAGTCACTCTCCATTAGTCTCAGTCACTCTCCATCAGTCTCAGTCACTCTCCATCAGTCTCAGTCACTCTCCATCAGTCTCAGTCACTCTCCATCAGTCTCAGTCACTCTCCATCAGTCTCAGTCACTCTCCATCAGTCTCAGTCACTCTCCATCAGTCTCAGTCACTCTCCATTAGTCTCAGTCACTCTCCATCAGTCTCAGTCACTCTCCATCAGTCTCAGTCACTCTCCATCAGTCTCAGTCACTCTTCATTAGTCCCAGTCACTCTCCATCAGTCCCAGTCACTCTCCATCAGTCTCAGTCACTCTCCATCAGTACGAGTATCAGTCACTCTCCATCAGTCTCAGTCACTCTCCATCAGTCTCAGTCACTCTCCATCAGTCTCAGTCACTCTCCATCAGTCTCAGTCACTCTCCATCAGTCTCAGTCACTCTCCATCAGTCTCAGTCACTCTCCATCAGTCTCAGTCACTCTCCATCAGTCTCAGTCACTCTCCATCAGTCTCAGTCACTCTTCATTAGTCCCAGTCACTCTCCATCAGTCCCAGTCACTCTTCATCAGTCTCAGTCACTCTCCATCAGTACGAGTATCAGTCACTCTCCATCAGTCTCAGTCACTCTCCATCAGTCTCAGTCACTCTCCATCAGTCTCAGTCACTCTCCATCAGTCTCAGTCACTCTCCATCAGTCTCAGTCACTCTCCATCAGTCTCAGTCACTCTCCATCAGTCCCAGTCACTCTCCATCAGTCCCAGTCACTCTCCATCAGTCTCAGTCACTCTCCATCAGTCTCAGTCACTCTCCATCAGTCTCAGTCACTCTCCATCAGTCTCAGTCACTCTCCATCAGTCTCAGTCACTCTCCATCAGTCCCAGTCACTCTCCATCAGTCCCAGTCACTCTCCATCAGTCTCAGTCACTCTCCATCAGTCCCAGTCACTCTCCATCAGTCTCAGTCACTCTTCATCAGTCTCAGTCACTCTCCATCAGTCTCAGTCACTCCATTTCCACAACAGTTTGAGAAAGGCACCCCCTGAGCCGAATCAACGCAGGATTAAACCGTTCTTTAAGATTTGCTTGAACAAGTCGCTAATTCGGATAAAGGATTGAGGATAAAAAAACTGAAAAAGTAATTTTTCGCCCCTGAACAAGCCAGTGCGATCGCATCCCTTTAACTTCCAAGCGAAACACGAAAAAAATTGTCGATTTTTGTCTTTCATTTCGGAATCCTCGGGCTTCTCAAAGCTCGAAAACGCCCCCGTCTGAGACACGGGAAGAGAGCCAAATTACAAAGGAAATGATGCCGTTCCGGACTGAAAATTAACAACCTGGAATGGGAGAAACATCGTCGCTTTGGGAAGTGACTTTCCTTCCGAGTACTTAGGCGTGAGTCTGTAGTCGAGCTCGTTTATAAGCAGGAAAAATTTTAAATCCTTTTGACATCAGAAACTTCTCCTGGGACTGTTGGATCTCCGTATCTTAATAAGGACATCCACAGTTAAGGGGACGCTTAGAGGTCAGTGTTTTTGCTCAGATCCTGTGTTACATTTTTGCCCTAGTTCCTCATCCGATTCCCCACACGATTCCCACTCGATTCTCCACCCGACTTCCCACCTGATTCCCCACTGGATTCCCCACCCCATTCCCCACTCGATTCCCCACCCGATTCCCCATCCGATTTCCCACCCGATTCCCCACCCGATTCCCCACCCGATTCCCTACCCGATTCCCCACCCAATTCCCCACCCGATTCCCCACCCGATTCCCCACTCGATTCCCCACCCGACTCCCCACTCGATTCTCCACCCGACTTCCCACCTGATTCCCCACTGGATTCCCCACCCCATTCCCCACTCGATTCCCCACCCGATTCCCCATCCGATTCCCCACTCCATTCCCCACTCGATTCCCCACCCGATTCCCCACTCGATTCTCCACCCGACTTCTCACCTGATTCCCCACTGGATTCCCCACCCCATTCCCCACTCGATTCCCCACCCGATTCCCTACCCGATTCCCCATCCGATTCCCCACTCGTCCCCACCCGACTCCCCACCCGATTCCCCACTCGATTCCCCACCCGATTCCCCACTCGATTCTCCACCCGACTTCCTACCTGATTCCCCACTGGATTCCCCACTCGATTCTCCACCCGACTTCCCACCTGATTCCCCACTGGATTCCCCACCCCATTCCCCACTCGATTCCCCACCCGATTCCCCATCCGATTTCCCATCCGATTCTCTACCCGATTCCCCATCCGATTCCCCACCCGATTCCCCACCCGATTCCCCAACCGATTCCCCCTTCCTCAGCTCACCTTTCCACGCACACGGCGGTCAGAGTGATCACAGAGGTGTACAGAGCGGAGGTCATGAGGTACCGCTGAGTCTTGCAAACGGCCAGCCCCAGCAGCCAGTCCTCGGACATCAGGTGCAGCATGATCTGGCTGACCGCCAGCAGCAGGGACAGCAGGTCGGCGATGGCCAAGTTCAGGATGTACAAATTCGTCACCGACGAGCGCATCCGGCGGTCGATGAGCACCGCGACGATGACCAGCAGGTTGCCAAAGATGCCGGCGCCGACAATGATGAAGTACAGCAGCGAGACGACCAGCTTCGCTCCGTGCAGCTCGTTGTCGTTGCCGGCCGGGCATCCGCCGGCGCCAGAGCTGCCGTTACAGCCCGACGTTGTCGTCTCTTCCAGCATGTCGGCAGTTGAAGTTGTTTCTTGGAAATCTTTTTTGTCGTTTTTCTTCTCTTCTTCCTCTTCTTTTTCTTCCACAGAGGCTTCTATTCTTATTTTTATTTGCCAGTCGGCTCTGATTGGCTGGGCAGAACTAATGGGATACTCGTATGGGTGAGGAACTGGGGATTTTGGTGAGATCTAAGTGAAAAAGAAAACTTCAGTGGCGTGATTTGGGAATGGGGGAATGGATCAGGGATTTGATTCAGGGGGAATTCTAGTGAGATAATGCGAAGATAAGGGGAATTCTATTGGGATCCTGGCAAGGATCAGGGGGGATTTTAGTGAAATACTGGCGAGGATCAGAAGGAATTCTACTGGGATCATGGCTAAAATCAAGGAGGATTCTAATGGGATCATGGCGAGAATCAGGGGGATTCTAGCGGGATCATTGTCAGGGTCAGAGGGTATCTATTCGGGAATGTGAAAGAGCAGAGCTACAAACCGAAGCATTCGCTGGTGCTCCAGCCGTTTTTAATTAAGAAAACTTTCTTTTTCCTGACTCCACTCCGGCCCCAAAAGAAACTGATGATAATAAAAAGGTGAGCCGCCCCACCTAGATCGAGCGCAGCGGGCTGGGAGGAAGCGAATGAAATGACCGAGCAGTGAGGAGGAGCTGTCCCAAACTAATTATATTGGACTCAGGAGGTGCAGCGGAGCTGCTCAGCGGGAGAGCAGATGCTGACAGAGAAAAAGAAAAATTTTCCCAACCAGCTGAGCCATTATTTATTGTGAGAAGTTCTCTTTCAGCTCGCTGGGTCCATACCGCCCGCTGCAGACAAGGCCGGTTGGGGTCTCAAAAGAGAATCTGCTTTTGAATAATTTACCTGGCCAGAGCCATCATCGGGGGGGGCGCCTCGAGATTCGGAATTCTGAGCAAGCTGCTTGGGTCAAATAGGAAATCTTTCCCCCAACATTTATGCCGAGCCCAAGGACTTTCGCAATGCCTGAGGTATCAGGAGGATCTGAGTGGGATTTGTAAGGATCTGGCGTTGGGATGAGGGATAAGATCTGGTTTGGGATCTAGGGTTGGGATGTAATTTGGATCTAATTTGGGGTCTGGGTTGGGATCTAGGGTTGGGATTTAGTTTGGGAAATAAGTTGGGATCTGGGTTGGGTGGGAAGAGGGCTGGGATCTGGGTTGGGGGCTGGGATCTGGGTTGGGATCTGGGATCTGGGTTTAGATCTGGGTTGGGGGCTGGGATCTGGGTTGGGATCTGGGATCTGGGTTTAGATCTGGGTTGGGGGCTGGGATCTGGGTTGAGATCTGGGATCTGGGTTGAGATCTGGGTTGGGGGCTGGGATCTGGGTTGAGATCTGGGTTGGGGGGCTGGGATCTGTGTTGGGATCCGGGATCTGGGTTGGGATCTGGGTTGGGATCTGGGATCTGGGTTGAGATCTGGGTTGGGGGCTGGGATCTGGGTTGGGATCTGGGTTGGGATTGGGATGGAGTTATCAAGGCAATCTTGAACCGGCACTGTTTCAAGTAGACTAGTACCTCAAGTAGATGTGAAATTGATATAAAAGCAAAGCGAACGTTGTTTAGGATGCTTTCTATCTTGGCGAAAAGTTGTCTTGTTTCTACAAACATTTCACACACAAAACTTTCCTAGCCTTCTCTAGTAGAAATTGGCCCCTTCCTTTCCCTGGCGAGTTACAGTTCCAAACTCTGTCCGACTTCCTATTTGCAAAGTTTCACTTCCTAATCAAGAGGCTCCCTCTCGCCCGGCCGACCCTCTGCATTGCGTCTTGGGACCTCAGTGAGGTCGGAAAGCATACGGTAATTTTATTTAAGTCTTCAACTTCTTCTTTTCCTGAATTTTATTTGGAAGAAATTTTATGTGGCTGTACGGTAGATCCGATGTTAAAAGAAGTGTGCTAATGCACTTTTGAGATTATTGTGTGTTTATGCTCAATGAAGTATTGAAATTGGCACTTAAGTTGCTGGCGTGAACGTTGCTATCTGTAGTCAGATTTTCAATGTTTGAATGAGATTTAACCTTCAAGAGGTGGATTGATATTCCTATTATAAGAGTTGCTATTATTGGAGTGAGATTTGAAATCTAGAGATGAGATTTGTAATCTGGAGGTGAGATTTGCAATCCGGAGGTGCTATTTGCAATTTGGAGCTGAGATTTGCAACCTGAAGGCGAGATTTGCATTCTGGAAGTAAGATTCGCGATCTGGAGATGAGATTTGCAATCTGAAAGTGAGATTTGCAAGCAAACAAGCGAAAAAGAAATTGGGACCAAAAAAACATGTTGATAAAAGGTTCTATTTTAGCTGCTTCTGTTTTTGATGAAAAAATTCTTTAGAAAACTTTTGCAATAAAAAATTGCACCTCAATCTATCTGCTGGTTGTTTTTGTCAGATCGAGCAGAAATATCAATTGAAAATATCAATCAAATTATGGAACTTTCGGAAAATCAGGTTCAGCTCACTATCGCATGACTGAATACCGCTCATGCCGAGTCGGGGTAAAGAACTTTGACGCAAGGACAAGTCAAAACGGCCATTCTTACACCATTCAGCGTCCCCACTGGCACATTTTTCCAATCTGGCATTACTGCTTTGATTTCATTGAACTAATTAAAATTTATGACCAAGTTATAGACTCGGCTATTATCCTATATACTAAAAATTCTTATCTGATTGCCAGTTCAACTCCCCTCGCCACGCGTAATCAATGTACATCATACTCTCTGCCCAAGTGACCAATCAGTTCACCCACCCTAGCCGCCCAATAGCCGCCCAAAAGTGTGTTAAAATGACCTGAAATGGTGTTAAATTGATCGGCGTACTAGGTAAAAATTCTATACAATCTACGTTTGCACCTACTTGTGAACGAATTGCTGATGAAGTACATTGGCCATCAGCACACAACGCTGCGCGTCAGAGCATGTACGAATGTCCTCAAATTCAAATTTCTGCTGATTCTGCTGAGCGGAATGGTGGAGACTCTCGAGAAATCGGATTTTTCTAGCGCAAATTTGTCTATGGCCGAAACCCCATTCAGCGCTGTGCGTTCTCTGGAGCATTAGCGATATGGCAAATATAGGTTTCTTAACGGCCTCCAGCTCATTTCTAAGAAAGTCAAGTGTAGTGTCCTTGTACTTCGGTTGTCAATGGTGCCTACCTTGACTGCATGCTTCCTTAACAACGCCTTCAAAACTATATTGATGTAACCTCAACTCTCATTCTCGAAACTTGAACTTTACATGAATAAAGCAATACATATCTCAACAATCAACATCCTAGCAGACTACTAATTGGGAAAAATTTGGCTTGAAACAAAATTCAACTACTTGTTCTATGGTATTACTGTTAGTAGTGAACTTAAAACACAATGTCAAGTATTTTTTCGGCCTGACAGATTTATCTTCTGCAATGTCAGCCTTGAATTGTCTCGGGCCACCAGATCATGTATCAGTAGCGTATCAGTAGCCTAATTAGCAGCGATCTAACCTTGGCCCACTCTGCTTAACTTGCAGGCGCAGCTGCAAACTCGAGACCCTGCTTGCATGTTCTGCGCCGCGCCTTAAAAGAACCTTTTAACAACCAACAAAATGTTTCAAAATCCCAAGATAGAATTAAAA